>JABUQX010040451.1:0-16625 GCA_015478945.1 Trachelipus rathkii
GCCGCGAGATTTTGATTAACCGTCAAATTTTTACTAAAATTGTCATTTTACAATAACCCTAAATAGATAAGGATCACGGTAAATCATGAGAAAGAACGACCAATGTCGGTCCGCTGGTGTGCCCTAGCTGATCGCCGACCCTTCGCCGACGCAGTGTATGATCTATTGTCGTAGTTGAAATCTCTATTGATCTATTTGGGATGGTGAGTTGATTAAGTCAATTTTTACTAAAAATTGTCTTATGTTTTAGCAAATACCCCTAAATACAGTAGAATCCAGTAAATCGAAAACCCACATCGCATCACCCTCCTGACGCAGTGTGTGATCTATGTGATGCTATTGATCGCTATTTGATGGCTATCTTGATCTTATTGATCTATTGATCTATTGATTGGTCCAAATTGTTTCGTATGCCTAAATATTGTCATTCGGTTACTTACATACCCTAAAGATCAGTAAATCGTAAAATCAAAGCCTACAATACCACCCACCGCCTGATTCAAGAAGATATTGGTGACATTATTGATCAGTGTCTCGCGTATAGCGGATGAGGTGTTGGTTGATCTATGGTGATTAAGGTCTAAATTTGTTACTTAAAGAATTGAGGGGCATGTGTTTTACATGACCCTCAGTCAGCTTAAAGTCAGGTAAATCAAACGATAACATTGGCGCATATCCAACCCACCTGGCATCAGCTTTGGTTGTGAATTTCCGTTATTGATCTAGTTGATCATAACTCTGATCTAATTGATCTAATCTAGATCTTATTGATAAGCTATTGATTAATAGCGTCAAATTTTATTACCTAAAGTTGTCATGTTTACAATAGCCCTACAAGGCAGTAATAATCAGTAAATTCAAACACCAACCTCGCTAATCATACCTTCCTGTCACCCCTTCGTCCGCAAGAAAATCGTGATCGGTAATTTAATGAGTCCTAATTGATCTAAAAGGAATCAACATTCTTTTACTAGGAAATTTGTAACGTTTTTATACCATATACCCAAGAAGGAGTAAACTCACTAAATCAAACCCACTTTGCAACCTCCCTCCCTGACCATCTGCTGATTATTGATCTATTCGATATGAGCAGATTTTATACTCAGAATTGTAGCACGTTTTACATACCCTAAAATCACATGTTAAAATCTAGTAATACAAAAGCCCACCATGCCAGCCAGCATCCAAGAGCAACACAGCCCTATGTACCATTCCTTGATCTATAGATCTATTGTCTATTGATATCAATCACATTTCGAGTATCCATATTGAATAAAACATACATAAAATCAAGTTTTTATAACAAAACAACCAACTCAATATATGTTGACGTACACAAAGTTTTTCACCATTAATAAAAGATTACTTAGGGCAAACATCTGAACTAAGGGGAAAAATGTACAAAGACAAACCTACCACACCTTTAAACAAGAATAAACTGTAAACGTTAACAAAGTTCCCCCACTTAACAGCAGTGAAGTAACTAACATAGCATACAAGACGTAACCTATTCACACCTTTTCTAACATATCACGGGGTTATTTTTTTACATTAACATAGTAATCAATTTAACATCAAAATTTACCACAACCATATGTAATTATCATACTGATCAAACGAATATACTCTAATGTAACAAAGTTTTCACATTAATAAAGATTACTTAGCATCATCTGAACTAAGAAAATTAATGACAGCGGGGACAAACCTGAAACATCTTAAACATGAATAAGCAGTCACATTAACAAAGTTCACACTTAACAACAGTAAGTAACTAAAATTACATACAAAAACGTAACCTACTCACACGTTTTCTAACATATCACTGATTTTTTTTTACATTTAACAAAGAAACATTTAACAAAAAATTTACCACAACGGTGTGTAATTATCATACAGATACAATGAGTATACTCTAACGTCACAAAGTTTTCACATCAATACAGCTAACATAACATAACAATGACCCACTATAGAATTATATAATGTACAACGTACAGAACCTTAACACCACCCTACGTACGATAAAGGCGTACTAACATTTATTAACAACGTTGCCATACTTAAGCAGCACTTAGAAGTACCTAGCAACAGCGTACAAAGAAACGTCCCCAATTCACACTTCTTTCAAAAAACATAGACTCTAGCCTAGTTACCAGTTTTTAAAAGCCGTAAATCAGTAAAATTAGTAAAATCCAGCCATCAAACCTCCCTGCCCCTCGAGCTCAGGGCCTTTTAATCTAATTGATCGTATTGGATTCATGCATATTTCGAGTAATCATTTTCGGCGACGTAAACATTAACGCAAAAATAAGTTTTTTGTATCTAACTGTCGAATATATGCTCCAACGGTAGACAAAGTTTTTAAAATTATGCTATCATGATGGTCGAATATATAATTTAGGAAAATAATACATGTTACAAGTCGATTAACTTACCATACGTACGAATAAAGTACTAACATTAACAAAGTTCCACACTTAAACAACACTAAAGTCCTAGCACAGCGACAAAACGTA
The DNA here is from genome assembly GCA_015478945.1 of Trachelipus rathkii. NCBI lineage: Eukaryota > Metazoa > Arthropoda > Malacostraca > Isopoda > Trachelipodidae > Trachelipus > Trachelipus rathkii. Next base: position 2,520 of record JABUQX010040451.1, read on the forward strand.
ACCATTCGGACCCTTTTCAGCATAACTCCTACATATCATGTTAATTTTACGATTTAACGCTATGATTTGATACGTCTGCATTACGAGTAATCATTTCGATAAACATAGCACAAAAATGAGTTCTTTATAAATACTAACCAACGAATATATGCTAACATGACAAGGGTTTCAACATTAATAAAGCTAACATTGCATCATATGAACTATTATATGAAGTGCAACTACAAACTGATTAAGACAAAAAATAAATCTAATAAACAGATAATTATTAACAAAGTTCGACACTTAACACCAGTAAAGGTAACTAGCATTCACACCACCCAAACGCTAACCTATTCCTACTTTTTCCAAAGCATATTCTACATATTAACGTTAATGTTTACATATTGACACAGTAACTCATTTAACAAAAAAATTTATCATATACCATGTCTAATTATCATACAGACCACGAATAACTGTAAAACCATAAAAAAGTTTTATCCAAAACATAACATAAAATTAAGTTCTTTGAATAAAACAAACTATCCGTATCCCCAAATTGTAATACGTTTACTGATTTAAAAGGCAGTAATCGTAAATCAGTTAACAGACCGTCCACCTCCCATCCACCATCCCGTCCCACCATGAACCCTTCCTTAAATTAATTGCTCCTATTGATTCATGTCATAGTTATCCGAGTATCATTTTCCGAACTAAACATAACCCACCATCAACGCTTTTTTTCATACTCACTAACCATCGACTATATGCTCACGTAACAAAGCTTTTACATTAATAAAGGGCTAACATAACATCCTGACTAAGAATATAATGTACACGACAAACCTAACAACCAGTCACCACGTACCACCCCACTCCACAACTACTAACATTAACCAAACGCTCCACTTAACACAGCTAACGCTCACTAACACTCCTCGTACAAAACGTAACCTATTCCCCCCCCCACTTTTTTCAAGCATCTCCTCTAACATATTTGCAATGTATAATCTCTTTACAATTAACATCGTAATATTTAACACAAATTTAGCATAACCCTGTCTAATCCGCACCGGACCACTGAATATATATGCTAACGTAACCGAAATCTTTAACATCACTTCGTAATATATCATAGATATCTTAAAATTCTAAAATCATAATCACCCCAATGGAATAATTGCAAAGACAACAAAGTTTTTAACCAAACATAACATAAAAACAGCTCACCTCACTCGTCTCGGAAGTACTAACTCATCTTGAACTATGAATATCGTAAGACAATTAGCAAAATTCTCGCAGCCAAACCTTAACATTCTCCCAACAACCATCTTAACCTAGGCTCACGTTTTCTAACACATCATAGGTCAGTTTAACACAGTAATATCTTACAAAAACTTCATCATTTCTCTAACAATCAGTGTTATTTTCACACATGTCATAGAAAATATTTAACAATAACGACTCAACTTAGGAATACGCAAGCTTATTCATTAACCAGAGTATCTAAAAGCAAACACATTAACCTTCCAAGAGAAATCCGCAGGGGGATGCGCCCCTTGAAAGGGTGTGAATTCCTGCGAGGGATCACCCCCCGAAGGGGTGGCAGGGCTTTTGGGCCTCAGCACGAAGGGCTGAGGCCTTACCCCTCCTTCGGCGGGGTAAATGCCCGTCTTACACCCCTTCGGGTGATCCCCCTCGCAGGATTCCACCCCAAGGGGCGCATCCCCTGGGATTTCTCTTGGAAGGGAGGTAGTGTTGCTTTAGATACTCTTGGTTAATGAAACTGCTTATTCGTAAGTTAAGTTACGTTATGTTAAATATTGCTATGACAATGTGAAAATCACACTGATTTGTTAGAGAACTGATGATTTTTGTAAGATACTTACCTGTGTTAACTGAACGATGATGTGCTTTTAGAAACGTGAGCCCTCCAGGTTACAGATTTTAGTTGATAATGTCTAGGTTTGCTCGCGGTGAATTTCTTGCTAATGTCCTACGTTTATCACTAGTTAAAATGAGTATACTCCGAGACGACGTGAACTTTTTTATGTTACTGTTTTGCGTTAACAACTTTGTTGTCTTTGCAATTACTTCGTTGGTGATTCATCTGACTATTTCAGACGAGTTATGCATTGAATTTTCTGTTAAATATCTACGAAGTGATGTAAAATTTCGGCATACGCCTTAGCATTTCATATCTCAGTGTCCGTACTGCCTGATTAGACCAGGATTATCGCTAAATTTTTGTTAAATACTTACGATGTTAATGTCAAACACTCTAACATTAGATATAGTTAGAAGATATGCTCTGAACAAATAGTTGGGAATAGTTACGTTTTGTACGAAAGTGTGTAGGTACTTTACCTGTTGTTAAGTTGTGGACGTTTGTATAACTGATTAGTATTTTTTTCAGTACGTATGGTTATGTTAGGTTTGTCTTGTACATTCTATCTTCAGTTCGCTTCATGTATGTATAGCTCTATTAATCGTAAGAAACTTTGTTACGTTCAGCATATAAGTCGATGGTTAGTATTAACAGAAACCTTATTTATTGTGTTATCGTTTCATCGAAATGACTACTCAGAAAATATCGACATGACATCATAATAGATCAATACCGAGTTAACAGGTCATAGGTGGGAGGGATGGTGATGGGATGACGGTTTTTGATTTACTGATTTTATGATTTACTGCTTTAAAATCAGCTAAGACTATACAATTCTAAACTCCGCACTATTGCTTACATCAAGACACTTACCATTTTTACACTGTTATTGCTTTTGGATAAAACTTTTTTATGTTGTACAGTTATTCTCCGCTATGGTCCTGCTATGATAATTAGACACTGGTTTATGATAAATTTTTTGTTAAATATATTACTCGTGTCACATGTTTAAAATTTAACGTTAATCTATGTAGAGATTATGCTTGAGGAAAAAGTAACGGAACTAGGTTACGTTCTTGTGTGCGCAATGCAGTTACTTTAACTGGTGTAAGTGTCGGAACCTTTGTTAATGTTAACTGTTTTATTCATGTTTAAGATGTGTTAAGTTTGTAGTTGGTACATCTCATTTTCTTAGTTCATATGATGCTCTGTTAGCTTTATTAATGTGAAACCTTGTTATGCTTAGCATAATATTCGGTTGGTTAGTCATATAAACGACCACCTCATTATTTGTGCTATGTCTAATCCGACCAACTGATACTCGCTAATGCCACGTAAATCCATAGCGTTAATCGTAAAATTCAAACATCGATCAGGTCAGAGGGTTTATGCTTGAAAAAGCGGTGAATGGGTTACGTTTTGTACGCTGTGCCAGGTACTTTACTGTTGTTACGTGTGGAACTTTGCTTAATCGTTAGTAGTTTACCTTCGATCCGTAATGCTGGCGTTAGGTCCTTGTCGTTGTACATATACTTCCTTAGTTCAGGTTATGTTATGTCAGCTTTACTTACATGTAAAAACTTTGTTACGCCGTTAGTATATTGACAGTCGCTAGTAATACAAAAAACTATATTTTTCGCGTTATGGTTTAGTCGAAATGATACTCTGAAATAATGACATGCAATCAATTAAATCTGTGATTGAAATGAGATAACTGTCAGGCAGGGGGCAGGGAGGGTTTGATTTCGGCTTGATTTTACTAATTTTACTGCTTTACTGCTTTTAAAAAAATCTGTAAACTAGGTAGAGTTATGTTTGAAAAAGTGTGAATAGGTAACGTTTTGTACGCTGTGCTAGCTACTTACTGTTGTTAATATGGAACTTTGTTAATGTTAGTAGTTTATTCGTAAGTATGGTGTGTCTTAGTTTTTGTTCGTTTGTACATTATATTCTTTAGTCAGGATAAGAAATGTTAGTTTTATTGATGATACGTGAAGAACTTGTTACTAGAAAGTATACCTCATTGATCTGTATGATAATCACACACGGTTGTGGTAAATTTTTGTTAAAATGTGTACTAAGGTAAATGTTACAAAATATCCGTGCACCCATGTCTAGAACAAGTGTGAATAGGTTGCGTCTTCTGTAATCTTTGTTACGTTACTTACTAGTTGTAAGTGTGGAAGCTTTTGTTAACTGCTGACTGCTTATCATAGTTAAGCATGTTGTACCAGGTTTGTCGCCTGTACATTCATTTTGTTGGAGTTCACGATGATGCTAAGTTAACTTATAATGTACACAACTTTGTTACAATTAGCGCTATATTCGTTGAATCAGTATGACTAATCTCATATGGTTTTGTGGTAAATCTTTGTAATCGTTACTATGTTAATGTAAAAATCAGTGCTATGTTAGAAACACCCCGGTGCTCGAATAGCGCTTACGTCTTTGTAACTGCTATGCTTAGTTACTTCACTGCTGTTAAGTGGGGAACTTTGTTAACCGTTAACAGTTCATTCGTGTTTAAGGTGTGTTAGGGTCTGTCTTTGTACATTATTTTCTTAGTCTACATGATGCTAAGTATCTTCTATTAATGTGAAACTTTGTTACGTCACATATATTGATTGTTGTTTGTATAAAGAACTTGATTTTTCATGTTATGTTTATTCAAAAATGATACTAGAAATGTGACTTGGAATCAACTAGATCAACTAGATCAATAGATCAAGGATGGTCATGAGGGTTGCTCGGAATGCTGGATGGTGGTTTGATTTCTGATTTACCTGATTTAGGGTATGTAAAACGTTACAATTTTAGTAAAAAATTGACCTTAATCAGTATAGATCAATAGATCACAGATGGTCAGGAGGGAGGTTGGAAAGTGGTTTGATTTAGTGATTTAAACTGCTTTAGGGTATGTAAAACGTTACAATTTTAGTAAAAAATTGCCTTACTCAATAGACTCAATAGATCACGACCCTGGCAACAGGAGGGTGACAGGAAGTTTAGATGGATGGTGGTTTGATTTAACTGATTTACTGCTTTAGGGTATTAAAAACATGACAATTTTAGTAAAAAATTTGACCTTAATCAATAGATCCAATAGATCAATAGATCAATAGATCAATAATCAATAGATCAAATAGATCACAACTGATCAGGAGGGTGAATGGATGATGGTTTATTTACTGATTTACTGAATTTAGGGTATGTAAAAACATGACAATTTTAGTAAAAAATGTGACCTTAATCAATATGATCAATAGATCAATAGATCAATAGATCAATAGACACAGCTGATGCAGGAGGGTGCGGTGCGATGGTGGTTTTGATTTACTGATTTTTACTGATTTTAGGGTATGTAAAACCTGACAATTTTAGTAAAAAATTTGACCTTAATCAAATAAGATCAATAGATCATAGATCAATAGATCAATAGATCAATCAATCAATAGATCTGGTCAGGAGGGTGGATGGATGGTGGTTTGGATTTACTGAATTTACTGATTAGGGATGTAAAACATGACAATTTTAGTAAAAAATTTGACCTAATCAATAGATCAATAGATAATAGATCAATAGATCAATAGATCATAACTGGTTCAGGAGGGTGGTGGATGGTGGTTTGATTTACTGATTACTGATTTAAGGGTATGTAAAATATGACAATTTTAGTAAAAATGACCTTAATCAATAGATCAATAGAACTCAATAGATCAATGAATCAATAGATCAATAGATTCAATAGATCAACAACTGGTCAGAAGGGTGGGGTGGGATGGTGGTTTGATTTACTGATTTATAATCGCTTTAGACTAACGTAAAAACGTAAATTTGGGCAAGTTATAAACATAAAACGATAAGAAATTTTATATTATTTATTTATTTATTTATTTATTTATTTATTTACTTTTTTTTCCTTGATGCTTCTGAAACCATTATTTTCGAAATCTACAGATCCAATAACATATATAAAGACATCAAATATTGTATCATTACACCAATATTTAATAACCTCGGCACGCACCGGACCAGCACCGGTGCAGCTGTCAACTCACTCCTCCTCTGATCAGACTCCTCCACCATCCCTCATTCTTCTTCCTTCAATCATCCTTCACTCATTCCTCTTCGACCTCGTTTGCACTCTGTGCTCTTTTTTTCAAGTCGGGACCCCCCTAATGGGGGTCCTAGACACCCTACACGGACTTATAAGCGAATCACATATTCGAACTCCTACGACTCGATAACCCTTATAAACACTCAAACATTGTTGTTATACGAAATGTTATTAACACGGCCACCGCAGTGGCTCCAACCGGTGCCGGAGCAAACTCCTTGAATTCCAATACCTAGTCTTTCTAGAAACTCAACTCTGAAAATCCTCTCAACAGAATCTTCCAGCTTTCTACGTCAATATTGTAAAGTGTTTTACAGAGGGGGTGGGTCCCCATCAGGGGCGACCGCACTCAAACGTAACTTCAGTATACACCGAGGTTAACCTCATCATCTTACGCACGCCTCCAAATTTAGGGCACGATCCGATAAGTTCGGAGACGGAGGCAGGCTGGCTCTCAACGTCGGCGTCGGAACCGGATGCGAAGACGCGCCACGGCGGAATCCGAAGTCGGAACGCGTAAAAAACGATCCCTTACAGGGATCGCTTTATTCGACTCAGATTCGATTTCCCTCGGAAATCGACATCTTCGACTGTAATAACAATAATAATGTGTATGTGTATGCGCACGCACGCGCTCGCGCGCTGACGTAATCTTGGCTGCGCCAAGATTACGTCATCACGTTCTCGATCTCACTCTCGTTAGGCTTAACGCAATCTCGGGTTTGAAAGCCAAAGGGCTTAAACGCGGGCCGTAAGTATCGGCTGCGCTCTCGGGGAGGTGACACCCCTCTAATATACATCCTACAGCACTTGAAAATTATCACGATTCGAGCTTATCCCATATATAGACTTATATTCCAAGTTTCAGACCTATATCTCTTATACTTTTTGAGAAAATGCTGGTAGAGCTCAAACTGCTCGAATACTACTTATATAATATATATATATATATAATATATATATCATAATATATTTATATATATATATATATTTATAATTATTATATATAATATATTTTCAGAAAAATTGTATATATATATATATATATATATATATATATATATATATATATATATATATATATATATATATATATATATATATATATATATAGTATATATACACACACACTTGTGGGTCAAAACCAGAGTTCTACAATCAGTCCTCCATAGCTGGTGGAGAAACCAAAATCAGGATCAAAACGAAGGTCGATATGATCGTGTTCACTTCGACTGAAGTTTGAAAGTCAAAGGAAGTGGGGAAAAATATAAGAAGGGTGTTTCAAACTTTACCAGTAGAGTACATTTGAGAATGAGCACAGCGTTCAAGTGTAAGGTCAAAGAGATAGGCAGATAAAGGATGAGAAAATGTTGAAAGACGAGTTTGAGAAAAATCTAAAATTTGTAAAAATTTTATTAAATTTTTCCCTTTCTATAATATATATATAATATATATATATATATATATAATATATGATATATATATATATATATATAATATATATATATTATCTATAGTATATATATAGTATAATAATATACCTATATAATAATATATAATATATAGATTAAAAATAATATATCAGAATAATTATATATATTTTATTATATTTATATTTTTATATATATATATATATTATATATATATATATATATTGGGTAAGTTTTAAAAACTTAATTTTCAGTTTTTTTCTGTCTTAATCGTTTTGTATTGTAGAGTTAATCTAGTGCCAAAATTTGAGTGCCTATATCTCAGGGGGAAAAAATCTGCGAGATTAAGATGTGTTCTAAGTAAAAAATTTAGGTTTATATATCCTTTTAACTATCAAAAAATAAGAAATTTTTAAGCTGCAGTTTTTATTTTATAAATATTTTTTATTGAAAATTTTATCTGAATTTTTTTTTTGTTCATTCTATCTGTATGAAATTTCAGTGTAGATAGAATTGAGTTTTACACAATGGTTCTCAAACTTTTTTCATCGTGACCCCCTCTCATCAAGCAAATTTTTCTCAACCCCCTTTTTCAATTACCATAAGAATAAAACATAAAATATAATAAATACTAAAGAATAAAAATATAAGATTAAGGTTCCCTCTTATAGGACTGGTGTGACTATTTATCCAGGAACAAAAGGTGAAAATGATTTTTGAACAATAAAAAATATATATTATATTACTATATATAAAATATATAAATATATAGTTTATAATATATATAGTATATATGTATAAAAAAATGTCTATAAAAAATGTCTTAAAAAATTATATAATATATAGAAGAGAGAGAGAGAGAGAGAGAGAGAGGAGAGAGAGAGAGAGAGATTATTCATAATAGTTACTTATGACTACTTATAAAATTTAATAAATAATAGATTCATAACTTCACACGATCCCCCTTGCCCCCACTCGCTACCGATCCCCTTTGGGGTTGGTATCCCCACTTTGAGAATCTCTGAGTTACATAACATTTATTTAGGGCATATTTTTGCATACCTGTCCAATTTACCTGTGGAAAAGTAATCCCTAATTTGAAAAAAATGATTAAGTATACAAAATAAAATGTCTCAAAGAAAGGTCGTGTAACTCGCCCATTTCTACCTACTCTGAATATTTTATATAGAAAGGATAAACCGCTACTGTGGCTCAGAGCAGCATGGCAAGGACTCGGGTTCGATTCCTTGTCCGTATCCTAGGTAAAAATTACCTAGAGAAGTTTCCCTCCTAGAATAGGGCTATGCCCGTGAGGTGTGAACTTTAAAAAAAAATTAGAGCAAACTTTAATTTTGAAAAAAAAAAATGATTTCAAGAAAAATATTAATGATAAAAAATCTGCACCTTAAAATCTTCCAATTTTAATGGTATATATATATATATGTACAGGACCCACCACGGCCCACAGGGAAGCGGCCACACTGGGTGACATTTCAAACCTATAATTGTTACTTAGAACAGAAGTTATTAACAAATTGTTAGAACCAAATTGTCGCTAGGGAAGAGATCGATCAGGTCGAATGCTCGACAGACATTTGTAAAAAAAAAAAAAATGATTATTTAAAATTTCTCTGACGAATCCAACAAAACTTAACTTAACCTAACCTAACCTAGCCTATCTTAAACCGCCGCTGCGAGCTGCACCATTTGACCTGTTGACCATTTGCCCTGATCGACCATATATATATATATATATATAATAATATAATATATATATATTATATATATATATAATATATATATATATATATATATATAATTATATTATATATTATATATATATATATATAACGGGCTACCGTACTATAGAGTAAAATTTTTATGAATCTCTATATTGTAATTAATAAGCCTAGACTCTTTGAGGAAAAGCTATTATGATCAAGAGTAGAAACAAAGCATTCTGAAAGGTATGTGTATTTATTATGTACGGTAAAATTGCTTACATCTTATAAGATCAACAACATAACCTATTTTTATTCTTTTTTAATATTATTTCATAATGACACAGCCAAAAGGAACGTTTGCTCCTTCCGTTCTATCTGGGGACCCGAGGAACGGAAGACGGCCAGTTCGGCCATACCGACAACAGAAAGCCGTCAAAGACGTGCTCAGGGCAATAGCCCTGGCACGCTAAATAATTATTAATTTTTTGTATTAAAACTGAAGGCGTTATATATATTATGTTCCTATAACAAGATCTCTTGTAAGTGTCATATTGATACGCTGTATTGATATATATAATATATAAGATATAAGATATTAATGACAATGGTGAAAAGAGTCCTAGTAGAGAACATGGAATTCTAATATATTCCCCACTCTGCAAACTGTTCTAAAAATGAAATGTATAAAATTTGGATTCAAGTGCTCACGAAAATGTATTTGAGTTGTCAATGACAAAGTCCATGTTTATTATACAATATAAAAATTATCTTATTATTGATCTGCGATCAAAAACAATAACAAGAAAGGATATAATAAAGAAATAACATCAAATCTCTTTAATACACCTTCCTTTATATTAATTATTGTATTCGAGAGGTGAGTGAGTTAATTCTATGTTTAATTAATTAATGACCTCATCTCTCGCTGTACACACACACACACACACACACACTACACACACATAATATAAATATATATATTATATTAATATATAATATCTATATATATATATATATATATAATATATAGTATATATTAAATATATTATATATTAATTATATCTATATACTATATATAATATATCTATGTATATATATATATATATATATACTATATATAAATATACTATATATATATAATATATACTTAATATATAAATTATATATATATATTATATAGTATATATGAGAGATATAATAATAATATATATAATTATATATATATATATATATATATATAGAGAGAGAGAGAGAGAGAGAGAGAGAGAGAGAGAGAGAGAGAGAGAGAGAGATTATTCAATTTCTTTGAGGAAAGAGTTTTTAATGTCACGGAGAATAGATTTTTCATGATTTCGGGACAATATATAAATAGCAAGAGTTCCTTGGGTTTGAATTAAGACGACAGTAAATCCTAAATGTCTAATGACAAATAGCACGAGAACAAGTAGAGTTCAACTAATGTTTATGAGGTTTATAGTTCAAGGGAAAGAAAGAATGATTTTCTTTATGAGTTTACTCCGAGGGAAACTTGTTGAAGCAGTTCTCTCTCTCTCTCTCTCTCTCTCTCTCTCTCTCTCTCTCTCTCTCTCTCTCTCTCTCTCTCTCTCTCTCTCTCTCTCTCTCTCTCTTAATAGTTTTAAAGGAGGGACTATTGTCGTCCACAAAGGCAGCGAAAGAACGACAGGAAAAGAAATCATAGATAAGATTACAGAAAGAAGGATATATACCGAAAAAAGAAAGTTTATAAATTAGAACTTTGTGCAGACTCTACCGAAATCTTTCGATATGTTTAGCACTAGGAAAAAATTCACCGTAATGTCAAAGAGCAATGGACAAAGAGTCAGGGAGAAGGTAAGAAGGTCACTAACAAAGTGCCCCTTGCGGAAACCATACCGACGATTTGAGATAAGGTTAGAAAATTTAAGATTTCAATAAATTCTTACTGTTAAGAATAAATTTGAAAACTTTTGAAAGAACGAAGGTTAAAGTGATAGTACGATAATTAGAGAGTTGAGAATGGTTTCCTCCCTCATCGACATAGGTTGAATGAGCTCGCACTATCAACATTAAGGAAATGTCTAGGATGAAAGACAGACGAAAAAGCTTATCAAAACAGGCGCAAGCTTTATAGCACAAATTTTGAGGACCACAGGAGGAGTACCATCAGAATCGTACGTCATTTTAATATTAAACTCAGAGAGCATACACCATAACTCTAGAAGAAAGCACAATATTAGCCATAAATCAGTTGGAGGGAGGAGGAGGAGGTTTACCTCCTGTATTATCTATATGGAATTAAGTAAATGGGGTAAATTAATTTGCAATAATTTATACGTTGTCAAGACTATGGCGGTCGCTACGGCACCTGTGTCGTCGTCGTCGTCGTCGTCGTCGTCGTCTTCTTCGACGTCGTATTGCCGCGATTTATTCTTATCGGATCAAATCAAAACCCTTCCTTCCATTATCCATGTTATATACTCACTACTAAATATATAAATTTATATATATATATATATATATATATATATATATATATATATATATATATATATATATATATATATATATATATATATATATATATATATATATATATATATATATGAACCTGCTGCTAATCCCCTTGGCACCTCATCTTCTTCAGAAGGCACCAGTGCTCAAAATACATTAAAGCCTTTATTGCCTGGTTCAAAACTCGCGCAAACATCCCCAATCACAGATTTAGGTGATCTCACAACTAGGACCTCGCCCACCTAAACTGTCCATTTCCCTCAATCTTTCCAGTCTTAAAAGCAAGACCTTCTCAACAAAATATCGCAGAAAACTTCAGTTGGCTTGAGTACAGTGGTGGAAAAAGATGCCGTATTTTGTTTTTCGTGTCGGGTGTTTCCAGAACAAGAATAAAGTTTTACAAAAACTGAATTTAGGAACTGGAAAAAGATAAAAGAAAAATGTGAAAAAGATCGGTGTTCCACCACTCATTTAACGAGTTCATCTCAACTGTTTGGGTGGGAATCTACGAAACAATGAGGAGACGTCGTTACACAATTGGTCACTGTATCTAACGAGGAAATAAAAAGAAATCAAGAATATTTCAAAATGATAGCAGACATTGTGTTATGCTTTGGGCGGTAAAGGAATCCTTAGAGGGTCATTCGAAAGGATCATTCGGAAAAACAAAGGAAACTTTCTTGAAATATGTGACGTGTTTGCCAATTATAACAGCAACTTTAGTTCCTTGTACAATCGTTACTTTAACTTAACAAGTAATTCAATTTTGAATGAAATAATCGATATCACCGTTGATCTCGTGCGCCAAAAAAATTGAATGAAATAAAAAAAGTGTGGAATGTTTTCAATCATTTGTGACGAAGCGCGATGTTATAAGGAGGAACAGCTATCTATATGATATATCTATATAGGATTAGATGTTGTAGAACTGTTTATGACTTTCAGAAATTGTTCCGAAGAACGATCAGCTGAGAAAATAGCTTCTTTAATTACTCATTTTCTAGAGCAACTAAATTTAAATGTCCCGCTAGTTGGTCAGTTGTATGATGGAGTCAGTGTGATGTCCGGAAAGAAGTGGCGTTGAAAAAAATTGGCGATTTACATCCATACGCTATTGGCTATATTTCACCGCAAACACCTAAGTAAACCTGACAATAATCGATTGTAAATATGTGGAAAAGACCAAATATTTCTTTAATGTTTTGGAAGCTTTCTACGAGCACTTCTCTACTCCGTCTTCTCACCAACGACTTCAAGATTTGCAGAAGAAATTGCAGATAAAGCCTCAAGAACTAGTAGGGCTGTCCCAGACCAGATGGGCTTTGTAAGTATAGGTCATGTGCAGCTGTAAAGGAATGTTTTAGGTAATCTTGGCGGTTCTTGCCAAGAGTTACAGTTTAACATCAACAAAGGAGCCATTCGAGACGAAGGACTATATTCTAGCATATTCAAATTTGAATTTGTAGTAAATTTGTTCATTTTAGAGGAAGTGCTATGTGTCCTTCACGTGCTGTATCAGGGCCTACAGACAGAAGAGTTAACCCTTGGGGGAGCGGGGGAGCTCATTGTTGAAGTTATCAACATTTTAGAAAGTAAAAGAACTGAAAGTCAGTTTTCTGGCGTTTGGGACTCTGTTCTACAATTCGCAGAGGATCATGAAATTGAAGTTGATGCTCTTCAAATATTTTCCAAAAGAAAAAGACAACAAGTCAATCGGATTTCTTACCAACAAATAAGCATTTCCCAGAAAAATCAGTAACATCATTGGAAGTGGATGGAGATCTCTCTGCCCTAGTTCGAGTAAAAGAGTGTTGGCCGGTGGTCTCATATTTTCGAATTCTGGATACCTTCATGGCTCTTCTTAAAGAAAGATTCAGCAAGCAGAGTTAGAAATAGCTCGTGCAGTTGACGAATTCATTGGATTAAACTTCGAAGAAAGTAAAGTATTCGTTCAACATTATGGCCCTTTGTTTTCAGTCGATGAAAACGTTTTAAAAATAGAAATGACAGTAGCTTTGAATTTCTTAAAAATTCACCTTGAAGGAAATAAGAGCATAAGCCGCATAAAAAAAGAAATCCAGCTGTTTGGTCAAGTCGGAACTTTTCAAACCTATAAACTTCTACAAGTCTGCATGACTCTCCCTGTGAACTCCTGCTCCGCTGAGAGACCATTCTCAGCTATGAGGCGAATAAAGACATGGCTCCAAACAAGAATGACTCAGAACACGGCAACATGTCAGTAACTTCATATCGAAAACGCTCTGGTGAAGACGATTCCATTAGATGACGCGAGAAGTAACATCGACAACTTCGTCAATAAAATAGCAGACAGGTGAGTGATAGAAATTTTTAATTTTCATTGATTTTTGTTATTTAATTCTTACCTCCACACATACCTACACACACATCTACATATATATATATATATATATAAATATATATATATATAAAAGA
>JABUQX010040452.1:0-35000 GCA_015478945.1 Trachelipus rathkii
TATTAAAGTTAAGTTACTTTAATATATATATATTATATAATCCGCATATTAAAAGAATATATTTTTATTAAATATATATTAATACTAGTTTATTATTAAAAGATTATATACGAGTATTAGCCACAAGTCTATTTAATAATTGTTAACTATTAGGTATGTATAGTATATAGGGGTATATAACGTGAATGGTTAGTATGAGAGTAAGGTGGGTGGTGACTAGACAGGGACTCGTATTCTAACTCAAATGCAGCCGCACAGCTATCTCTATCTCACATTATTACTCTCGACCTTTAAATATGGAAGGAGAGATTTATTACAATAGGATACTATATATTATCACTATTTTTGTGGCTACTCATAGTATTATACAGGGAACTAAAAATTATATAGGAAAAGTGTTTGTTAGGTCTTTGGATACGATATACTATATCATATATTCTAGTCTTATATCGTGACTCTAATTCTTATTCTCGTCACTTGCCTGCTAGTCTCATCTAGTACTATGTTTATTCTTCAGGTTGTTCATCTATGTATGATGCTACTACCTAGCTCATGCCTTTAACGCTATGATTCTATTCTATCTATTATTATCTATCTATCTATTATCTATTTCATACCTCATATCATTCATCGTCATATCATCATATCGGATCATCATATCAGTTTTTCCCCAAGACTGCGGGTAATGAGCTTGAACTGATGCTATGAGATAAAAAGGAGGTGTAGTAGAAGAGAATATTGACAGAGTCGTAAAAGAAAGCAGTCGATCGCCTCTCTATACTATTCAAGTGAGAATCGTTGGAAGTCAGAAAATCCACCGACTAGACGCTTTCATACGGGGAGCCAACATGCGACGACACCATCTATACTATGGTCATAAGTCGTTTCAGGTGTAGGGTTCATTGGAGCGACCTGCTCAGGTGGGGACACAACATACCGCTCGCTCACAAAACACAGCCATTCAATCTAATATTATAAACATTTTATTCATCGTGGCATCATGTGCAAACTCCTATTTCTTTCCTCCATTCATTCCTTTACTGTCTTGATCCACTTTTTTTCTGTCTGCCAGACGCGATTCCTAACACACCCTCACCATATATAGCCTCAAGCTTATAGCTACGCCTGTTCATTCATTCTTTCGGCTTCTAAATGACCAATCCATCTTTTAACATTATCTCTCCTCATCTTATTTTCATCATTTACACACCTTTCTTCAATATCCAGACATACCTCTCTATATACATTCAGTTCCTCTATTTTAATCTATTTTCTCTTCAACTCGTAACGCGCCACTAAAATTTGTCGTCTGAACACTGTTGAACTATTAGACTATTATATCTTTATTCCAGACTAGTTTCACTACTATAATTAACAAGGTTGACAACATACCCTCGTGTAAGGACCTAGCGCACTCAAGACTTTAGTACCCTTTATTCGTCACGTTCGAATATGATTTTAATATGCTCCAGCCGACATTCTGGCATTTCACTCAACTTTCCTATTACACTCTGGATCATCCCGTTCCCTTCTCATCCAACCTATATTCTAAATTCCTTTAAATTTCTGCAGTACATTAACCAGATGGTGCTCACCATCAGACATAACTTCACACTGAGGACTATTCTCTCACTTATACCAACATAAGCTTTTATCTGTCTCTTATCTAACGCTTTAATTTCTAACCCTCTTTTACACACCTGTTCCAGATATCTCTAAATCTCATTCAAACTCTCTCGAGATTCACCAAGTACAAAAAAAATCATAGTCGCAAACTAAAAAGGTTAGGGGACCCTCTCACTCATTCTCCATACTCCTCATTCTAACACTCATTTCCTGCATCCTTACTGTGGTAATCCGATCCTCGATATATCAAATTGAGATAACGCAAGGGCTAACGATTATCCTTTGCCTTACTCCACTATTAATTATTTACATAACTAATCACGTTTGGACACATTTATTCATTATACTAAGCTTCACTAAATATCGTTCATAGGGATACTATTATGACTTGTCCATTTCAGAAAGCTGAACACACCACATCAATACAATTACTTAATACCTGACCGCTTATAGCGCCTTATTCCTCTACTTAGTCAATTCAATATTCGCTGTGTTGCAATATCCAATAAAATACTAAATATTACTATTTATTCTTAATAAGTTTAATGTGATAGTTAAAGCATAGTTAGTTGGTGACTAAGATGTAATGTTCATCATCTATTTTAAACTTGATTGTGGTCATCGTGTTTAAATGATCATATTATGAATCGTGTTGAGGAAATGATAATACTTTATTTGGTCTCAATTGTATAAATTCAATTAGAATTTTTACTGTATGATTGTGATCAATATTATTAAAATTCAAATATTATTTTTTATTCAAACTACTACTCATATTTATATGTTAATAAATCAAATTTTATCATATAAAATTATTTACTCTTTATACATTTATACATTGGGTCATCATGTTTTGAAAGAGAAGAAAAAAATGTGTTAAGAGTAAAAGTAATCAATGTTGTGCAAATGATTTTTAATAAATGTATACATGTAGAATTAGATTAAAATGGTTAAATGTTTACTTATTCTTACTTACTATTTTAATTTTACATGATTAGCTTCTTAAATGTGTATGCGACTCCAACTTAAGGTCATTGTCTTAAGATTTACGATGTTAATTAGAATGCATAAGTTGAAGTAGTATAGACTTACCTCGCTTTATTTCTAAGGATGTTCTTACTTTTGAATCAGTTTTCGATTTAGAACGATCTTTACATATTTTTGTATGATCAAGCTGTTTTGTTCTTATATTACCAGAATCACACTTCGCTTCTTTTCGTGATTAATTTCTCTATAGGTGTGATCTCTTAATTCATGATATACAGATATTCTAACTAGGGTTATTGTTTCACAAGGAAAATTTGTTTCTTTCTTATTTAGTCTAACTTTTGGAAGATCTTAGCTTTCAAACAGAGTTAGATGTAGATAAGAGTGGAATTCATTTTTTTCCAGATTCTTATACAACTCTATGCTTTCAGAAAGGGTAAAGTGGCATTATGCTGTTGTCTGCAGCTTCTCTAGGGCGGTCTAATTCTCTCTTCTACTGTGTATGCAATTATGTTTCTTATGCAATTTAAAGTATTGAATCAATAGATAACTAATAACTTTTTTACTTTTCTCGTAAGAGATCGTTTCGATACTTTCTACATACATCATAGATTACAAACAGAGTATCTCTTACTGTCTAGGAAAACTATCCTTTGTCTGACATGTCATCTATATACGTTTCTTATATTTTTTTAAAGTTGTATATCGGATTTAAAATCGATCGTAGACAGTTAGTTCCTATACAAATTATTGTTCGCGTTTTTGAAAGTCATCTCAGTAGAAGAATATTTGCGAATATTTGAAGATATGTTGTAAAGCAAATTATTCTTTCTACTTTATGTACTATTATTGATGGTTCCTCTTAACATATTTGAAAGCAATGTATGATGGAATAAGGTTGAACGGTCCGGCAGCTACTTTCTCTGTATCTTAGCAACAATGTCACATTTCTGATTGTAAGTTCTGATTGTTTCCTATTTATCAGAAATTTTTCTTTTTTGTACCATCTTAGTTCTTCTAATTTCACTACAGGTATCAATTGTTTTATGTTACTCTTTAAGTATTAGAGATTAGTGACTTTATATTTTTCCAAAAATAAAATGTGTATTTGATCCGATGGTATAAACTGAATAAACTGTAATATCTGGTGTATATAACAACCCAGTCTTTTGTTAATAGATTAATTAGATTCGCATTGAATAATCTAGGAGAAGTGTTTAAATCTGATATACATGAAAAGAATCATCTATAACTCATTATTTTGTGAAATAATATAATAAGATGAGGCTAGAGATCTTCTACTTCATATTGGAACCAGACAGTTGACTGATGTGCTCATTCTATCTCTTTGGCTGATTATTAAACTTATCATTTTATCTTTCAATTTTGTTCTGTACTTTTCTTCACATTTATGCAAGTGTTCATTTCCTGTTAAGCTTCATTTATTTTTTACTGTCGTGGGTACTGATATCCACATTAAGTGATTGTTATTTTAAAAGACAACTCGTGCTATCGCTTTGCTGTCGCTTTCTTGTTAAGTCAGGGAAAACTAACAGAACAACGACAAAGAAATTATTTCAAATAATCACTTTTCATGGACTGATTTCTCTATTTTCGGATTAACTTCTTTCTGTCTTTTTCTTTTCTACTTTAATTATTTAAAAGTATCTTAACGTGTGATCTGCTCGATATCGATTTCTTCTATCTGGTGAAGATTCTGCAGGGTTTTGTGTGGTGATATTCTGTATAAGATTAATATGGCATTTTTCCTTCTAAATGGTTTTCATATGCATCATGTGTTATTTATTTTCTTATTTTATATATGGCAACCTGCAATTTCTTTTTGGCATTTCTCTCCGATCATACATTAAATACCATGCACATTCTCTTGTGTCGCCTTGAACGTTAAAACTAAGAGTTCACATTTTGGCTTTTAACACTTTTAAACCGGAGAAATTTGAAATCGCAATGTAAATTAACATACAATCTCTTGGATTTTGTTCTTTCTTTGTTCACAAAGATGCGATTGGTATGATCAGATGAAACTTTTTGATTGTTCTGCGTATTCATTTTCTGATCGTGTACCCGGAGAGTTTTTTTTTCAGAGTTGAAGTTACTAACCTGTATAGAGAGTGACAATGGATTATTTGTTCAACAGTCTCTTTACCGATTCCACAGCATATGTACTTTTTGCCAAATAGTTTAGCTTCTGGGTCTATATATCAATCAGATGCAGTCTGAAGAGACTTCGTGTCTATTCAGAATTAGAAAAAGCTGGAAGGCGAGCATTGTTAATCTTTAATCTCTGTTCCCTTAGAAAGATATTCGCTTATGCTTGAAATGCAGCTTCCTTGGGCATTTCCAATTTTACCTCTTCTGCTATTACGCTGTATGCTTTCTGTTTGCTCAATGCGCGATGATACTTTGGATTTTACGATGGTGGAGACTTAGATCTTACCGTTTATGGTTGTCATTAAGCTTACCTAGTACATTAGAGGTTGTGCGATGAAGTTTTCTTTAAGAGAACTCATCAATTTTGGATCAGCGTATTTTCCCGGAATTTCCTTTATCTCTGTACTTCATACGTTAATCTTTCCTTTTACCAGAGGTTTCTACTTACACATTCATTATGTGTAAGGCAGTATGGATCCTTACAGCTTTCGGTATTTCTCTCTTAGTACTTCTCATTCTAGTTACATGGGGCATTACTTGTGATCATAAATAAACTGCCAATTCCTTATCTCCTCCTTATCAGAAATCAAGACATCTGTATCTTCAAATCGGAGAGAGTCGTAATGACTTCCTCCAACAGTTATCTTATTATTGGGTGGTCTGTACCCAATATAAGCTGCATTATTTATTTGAATGACTAACCGCTCGAGAAGGGATTATCTCATCCTTTGTTTAGTGTTTACAAAAGGTTGAACGTAATTGCTCATTCTCGAGACATACAGATTCGGCGTTGTTGAACTGCCATAAATTGTCGGTAGGGCGTACCTAGTATGTACCACTTTCACAGATGGTAAATCTTTTTGGATGATGATGCTTACGGTATTTCCCACACCGCTGTTGACAGCGTTAAACCATATTCTCCTGACTTTTCTTCGGTCATCAGATGGTAAAAATTCTTTTTACTCTCTGAGCGTCTTACAGGTAAGGTGAGCTAAAGTGGGACATAAACTCATTTGTCCTTCTGACCTAATCAGGTATTACACTTGCAATTGGCTCAATATTTGGATCCTTTCCTAAAATTATGCACCTGTTTTAGTTATGACTATGTCATGGATGTGAGATTTGGCATCTGGAGCGTACTTGTTTACCGCAGTTTCGAAGGTGTCCGAGTTCCTCGCATGTCCTCCTGGATCCTCATTTAAATTTGCGTTGTGATTCATCTTAAGTAATTGTTGTATAATAAAAATCTTTAATCAAATCTTCTCGACAAAAATATCCGCGCAACATCCGCAGGCGAAAAGCGCGGAATGCGGATGCCGGCATCTTTAAATATGTTGCGGAAAAATGCCTACCACGCGGAAATATTGCGAATGCGGGCTCGTCCAATCACTAAATATATATATATTATATAATATTAAATAATTATATATAGTATATAATATATTATATATATATATATATATAATATAAGGTCAATATGAGCGGGGCATAGCTAAAGTAATCCGGTATCGGTAAATCGGGGTAAATCGGTACAAAATTCTGGTATCGGGGTAAATCGGGTATACGGTATCGCCGTATCGCCCTGGCGCACCTAAAAGAATAGCGGAGTTACTTGTGATCGGTAATCGTATCCGGCCTCAATTTGGTAATCCGGTGCAATAACCACGTAGTTGTAAGAGTTCATTAATGTAAGAATCTGCCGACCCGCCGTTCGTGCCCTCTTTGCCCTATATTTACTATATTATCATACACTTATTAAGTATAATCATCTATCTATAGTCATACTATATATATATATTATTAACGTCTAATATTGAAACATATCAATATCTCATATTTTAATATATATCATATATATAATTATATAAATATAATATCCACACACTACTACCCTAGCACACTATCGGGTATCATTATCCCATATTAATAATTACTTATACAACACATATACGCTATTTATATAACTACTATTTATATTATACTATATCATATATATAATATTCAAACATAGTATATATATATATTATATATCTATATATTATTATTTATATAATTATTATATTACTACATATATATATATTTGATTGAATATCACCTAAAACATTTAAGTAAAAGCTTGTGTCAAGATGTCATTCAGCTTGGTCATTCCAATTTGTCTTTTTTCCTTCTTTTAAATTTTCATTAGGCCTTTAATTTAATAATATATTCATATATTATTCTCCGATAGCAGAGGAAATTTAATTGCCAAATTGTCATATTAAAAGTGAATTATATCTACACCAGGACGACATCGAACTAAAGTTTTTAATGGAAAACACTGTTAACTTTATTTTTTTTACAAATATTTGAACATAGGAAACTAAAGTTCTTCAAAAGAATAGAAAACCTTCCTTTACATTTATTTTAATAGTATATTAGAAGTTGTAAAAAGTGAAGTATAGAAAATCAAAATAATTTTTAATGAATAGAACAAGGTCTCAAATGTTCCTCGCAATGATTTAGATGGTTTAAAAGATAGCTTCATTGGGGGGCGGAAACAATTCTGGATTCTTTGGCTATATTCTTCACTTTTTTTTAATATTTTAGGAAAATGTAAAAAAATGAATTTTTGTATTTTTCATAATAATAATAATAAATACATATACATTACATAATGAAGTAATAATTAATAATAATATAATATGATGAATAATAGATAATAATAATAATAATATATCGTCTTTAGGGAGCCAAATGTCAGTACATATAACAGACACTATCAACACATAAGAAGGTTATCTTGATATTTTTAACTTACAAGCCTTGCAAATCTTGAGTTATTATTATAAATAACAATTAATTAGTAATTACAGTTCTATTGCTTCTACTTCTACTTTATTCTTAAATTTTGAAAGCTGAATATTAGCACGTGGAAAATTTGCGAAAAACATCAAAAGTCATTTTGTTTGGGAAGTTTTTGACTGGCAGCTTCAAAGTTCAATCAGAGCATGGTCAATTACCCCCAACCAGTCAAATTTGCGCTTCTAGATTAATTAAAGTTATTCTACCACTAACATTTTTATTTTTTAACTTATATTTAAGGAACTATATCCAAGTACACACTATATTTATTTTATGATTAGAAAAGTGAGTGATTTTTACAACAAATCGTCAGGGGATGGCATTAAAAAAAAAAAATACAAAAAAGGCCCCCCCTCCCAGCTGCAAGTGGGTATTTTTTTTTTTTTGGACTTATTTTCAATAAGAGAGATTTTAAAAATTATTAATTCCAATAAACAACTCCTATATTATGGTTATTGGGTTAGTTAGTGAGCCCTAGTTGTCATTTTTATCTCAGATTTACACTGTATAACAAATGATACACCTTTTTACATGTATTGCAAATAATTGAGCTTGGAAAAAAATTTATGTTTATTTCTTACAAATGATTATCATGTTCAAATGTTATTGCTAGAAGATACTATATCTTCTCCTTATTAAATTACTAGATAACTTCTCTGATATGTAAGAATTTTTTCTTCTTTGGATTATAAATTTTTGCTAATCGCAATAGATAGGTTTTGAATTTCATTGATCTTATTTTATTATCAATAAACTTTAAAAACTACATTTGCTAACATTGGATTGGGAAGTCAGTAAGTGAAGCAATCACATTTTCCCATTTATTTCACATTATTAGTACTATCTGGCTGTAAAGATTACTAATTAATTCCTTACATAGGTTTTTTGGACGTTTCTTTCTTGACGCAGTTAATTTTCAACTTTGAACACTAAAGTAAGAGAAAATTCTTTCAACTCGATCTAGAACTGCTGTGAGATCGAATGTAGGATGCAAAAACTTGGCAAAAAAACTCATCTTTTGTAATCAATAGTTACATTTTTCAAATTAATATACATATCATTAAATAAAATCTTATTCTGGGGAGTAACTTTGAATATACAATATCTGTCCCACAGATATAGGCTAGGGAATGCAGGCTTAAATCTTTTTAACCCTGGTAGTGCATTGGTCCTACCAGCGACGTCAGGGTATTTTTGTAACAAATTATTTTATGATTTCAGTCAATTAGTCTAAGTCCTACGTTACAATTACTGATTAATTTTGTGTTCTAGTGACTGAATGAAATCAAGTCAGTTTAGGGACTTATAGTCCAACTAGTTTAACTTGAAGGTTGTAACTGACTGCAGTTTGGATTTTAAATAACGCTGTTTGCCTGTTGGCCAGCTATTTCAGTCCTATCACACCACACTTTAGGATATGAAACCAATCACCTAGTTTCAGGGTTACAAAAGTCCCAGACACTTTTAATTAATTATATATATATATATATATATATATATAATATATATATATATATATATATATATATATATATATATATATATATATATATATATATATATATATAATAACCGAAAATGGGGGAAAACCGGTCAAAAATCGCCGTTTTTTTTTTTTTTAATGAATCATGAAAAATCAAAATTTTAAGTTATATCTATACTTAATAGTTTTTTCTCACATTTAGAGTTTCCTTAATGTTTTAGAATAATGAAAATAATAAAAATCTCGAAATGAATATTTTTAAAATTTTTTTTGAAAAATTCCATTTTAAAAAAATTGAATTCGGGAAAAACCGGTCAGTGGCGTCGGGAAAAGCCGGTCATTAAATATTATTTCTTTTGTGCTTGTCCAAACTAATTATAATTATAATTTAAATGTTAAATAGAGTCTAATAATATTATAGAATTAATTTGGATTGAAAAACACAAGTCTAAGTTATTTTTTATTAACATTTTGCAAACGTTGATTTTTTACAAAATTTTGAAAAAAAATTTTCATTTTTTTATGCTAAATAAGCATTGAAAAAAAATGAATTATGACAATAATTTTTAATAATTTCTAATAATAATAATAATATTTCAACTTTTTAACAAAATTGGCACTTTATATTACGATAGGCCTATGTACGCACATTTCACGGGAACTTTTTGCCGAAAATTTTTTCACAATATTATAATTTAAATTATGACAATCAATTTTAATAATTTTAATAATAATATTTTTACTTTTTAACAAAATAGGCCTTTTTTTTTTTTTTTTTTTTTTTTTTTTTTTTTTTTTATAGAGTATGTACGCACATTTCACGTGAACTTTTTTTTTATCCTTACACTAGATAGAAGAAAGATATGTATAGAAAACATTAAACAAATGTCTTATAGTCTACCATGCATAAAAATTAGAACAAAATATTATTGAAAACTAAAAAAAAATAGACATTTTTTTACAAGTTTATACTGACCGGCTTTTCCCGACGCCTGACCGGTTTTCCCCCGAAATTGAAAAAACTTAATAACTTTAAAAATAAGCTTAATATTTTAAATTTTTTACATGGAAAATGTTAAAAATAGACTTCCCAATATGCATCTAACTCAAAATTCTGATATCTTAATTCTACGAGATTCACGAGGTCTTAGAATTTTTTTGCAAAAAAAAAAAAAAAATTTTTTCCAACTTTGGGAAATTTTTTTGACTAGTAGGTGTAAGTTATTTACTTAAATTTTTATATATGGTTAAAATATAATCTATTTGCTACTTAAAAAACCTTTCTCTAATTGAAAAATTTTTTAATTTAAAAAAATATTAACAATTTATTAAACTGACCGGTTTTTCCCTCCGTGACCGGTTTTCCCCCATTTTACTATATATATATATATATATATATATATATATATATATATATATATATATATATATATATATATATAATATATATATATATATATAGCGGTATATATATATAAAATAAATATATAATATATATAAATATATATATATATATATATATAATATATATATATATATATATATATATATATATATATATATATATATATATATATATATATATATATATATATATATATATATATTATATATATATATATATATAATATATATATATGTATATATGGCCAGCTTTTCGATTATCCGTCATATGTATCTTAAAAACTACTAATGCTACACTAAAAAGGAATACATTTTTAGATTCTGCGTAAAATGTAGGTCCTGAAACTTATTAAATAAGTATGGTTAATGAAATAAATTGATTAATAATAATATATGTTCCAATCCATAAATAATATGAAAAAATCTGCAATCTCTAAAAACAGTTCATTATAACGGGGTCATAAATTTGTAACGGGGTCTGTAACGGGGTTTTAATAGCAAAATCTCTTTCTCGTGCACAAAATTAAATTATATATATATATATATATATATATAGCACACAAGTATATATATATATATATATATATATATATATATATATATATATATAATATATAGAAAAACAGCCCAATAGGGGCTCGAGAGAACAACGGGAATCATAGGGGGGGATTGTTTTCCATACCCCGTAGGGAGGGGCGGAGGAACCCCCGCGACACCCAAAATACCAAAGAGCGGGGTTCCGGAGACCCCTCCTGGAGGGGGCATTAGTCCTACCCCGTAGTTCCCGGGAAGGCCGAGAGACCCCGACTCCTGCCATCGGGGCGGTATACCCTTGGGTATTCTTTAGTTTTAAACACCACCCATTATTTAAAGGGCAACGTAAGGTTACGTTAATTAAAATAAGTTTAAAATTACTCTTCTACATTTTATTAACTTTTTTAAAAATCGCTTTTTTTTATTTTTCTTAAAAAGTTTTCCAGGGACTAACTCTTTACGCTGATTCCAAAAAATGTATTACGTTTACTGTAGTATTAATAGTTTTTTAAGATACATATCACACCAATCGAGATGTAGTCATATATAAGTTATATTTATATATCTAAAATGTCTTATATATATATATATATATATATATATATATATATATATATTATATATATATATATATATATATATATATATATATATATTATATAAAATCTGTGTACCTAACCAAACTTTATCTTAACCTAAACTTAAAGGCTGTACAGTATGACCTATCTAGACAGATTGTCCTTGCTGTTGCTGTAGGACCTAAACCTAACCTAGATTGATTGTCATTGCTGTAAACCTAGATTTAATATACCTAACCAAACTTTATCATAACCTACACTTAAAAAGCCGTACAGTACGAGGCTGTACGACCTATCTAGACGGATTGGGTAATACTTTAGCTGAGGTGAATAAACTTTACGTAACTATTACATTAAAACTATAAACTTATAATTTACAAAAATGGTATCAAAAAATTCTTTGAAGTTTTTTTTACCGATTAACGTATATTATAAATGCATATTTTTAATAAAAATATGAAAAATTACGCTCCGAAAAAAAAAATTGACTAATTTCGGCGTTTTTTTTAGGGATAACAGTATCGATGTTTGTTTTTGATATTTTCCGATTATTTATATATCAATAAAAATTTTCTTTCAATAATTTTTTTACGATTATCAATGATTCAATTGAACCATAGTATATTTATACTGTGATTGAATATACCAAACGTAGTTAATTAAATAAAAAATAAAAAATGTTTGTTAAATAATTATTTTTCTGTACACGATAGAACATACAAAAAAAAAAAAAAAAGCTATAAAAAAATATATATATATATATATATATATATTATATATATATATATATATATATATAATATATAATATATATATATATATATGATATATATATACTATATATATATATTATTATATATATATATATAAAAAAAATATAGAAAAATATTAATATAATATATATATATGGTAAAGCTGAACATTTCGTCTGACCATTTTTTGAGAACCAAAAATTTTCCTAAGTTCAAAAAAATTTCTTAAGTTCAGAAAAGTTAAGTTAAGTAAGTTTTTATAAGAAAATTCTTTAGTGGCAAGCTCCTGGAATTATGCCAGAAG
The DNA here is from genome assembly GCA_015478945.1 of Trachelipus rathkii. Taxonomy (NCBI): domain Eukaryota; kingdom Metazoa; phylum Arthropoda; class Malacostraca; order Isopoda; family Trachelipodidae; genus Trachelipus; species Trachelipus rathkii. Next base: position 12,682 of record JABUQX010040452.1, read on the forward strand.
CTTGCCACTGCAACAATTTATTAAAAACCTAACTAACACTTAACTTTCTGAACTTAGAAACTTTTTTTGAACTTAGAAAATTTTTGGTGATTCGAAAGGTTGTGGGTCGCTGTCTACAGCTTTACCATATATATATATATATATATATATATATATATATATATATATATATATATATATATATATATATATATATATATATAAATTTTTACAATGTTATATATATATATAGTTCACACTAAAATTTTGAATTTGATTTCCCTGATTTCCCTGACCAAATCTGCAAAATTTCTCACTGACCAGCGTGTTCGTTATTTTTTGATGTATAAAATATCTATTAATTATTATTGCAGGCCTATTTCCTCAGTTCATACATTAAATTATTTAAAACTTACTTTAGAAATTGTTCATCATCATCATGATGAATTTACAAAAATATATATTTTTTTTTTTAGTAATAAGCCTAACCTTACCCATAGCCGTCCAAAGCACTCGCCTTTTTTTATTTTTTCAAAAGAAAACAGTTTTATTTATACAAAAGAAAATAAATTAAAAGCTTACATTAATAGCCTAGGTGAATAGCGTCCACTGTGATCACAAAAAGTTCTAAATGGGGAGATTTAGATTAACCTTTTCTTCTCAAGCATTTGAATTTTTGATTTTATAGCGTCTTCTTCTGTTAAAGCCTTCAGTTTTAACATCTTTCTCTGCTCTTCAAGTTTATTGATCTGTATGGATAATATTCTTTTTTCAACCTTTTTATTATCTTCTTTTTGTTTCTGTTTTGACTCTTTGAGATGTTCTTCATATCTCCTATGGGCAGCTCTTACATTTGTCAACATTTTTTGAGTGATAGGAACTTTATGAATACTTTCATGAGATCTTATAGAATTGTGCACTGTTCTTTGAGAAATCAGACTATGTTCTTTCAGATTCTCCACTAAAATTGCTTAATTTATAGAAAACCCTCCTTCCACTGTCGCATTTCCATGCGAAAATATCAGTCCTAATTTAATAATTTGCCACAATTCCGCATAAACATTGATCCCAGGTACTATAGAAGAAAAAAAACTCATCAAGTCTCTTAGAAGGACAATCACCAATCCAAAAATCATTTTGAATTTTTAATTCAAGGTAGAATGAGCTCCACTGGCAAAGTAAGAGTATAGTGGCTTTTTTCTTTCCAGCAACAGAATCGTTGATTCAGTTAATTGGTGTACAGATGCTCTAGCAATAAATCAAATCTTTTGTTTCCCTTGTTCTGGCTGATGAAAAACTATACTAGGATCCAATGATGAGAGCCATTGGACAGGCTTGTACTTCAGAGGATATCTTTTCTGTCATTTTGATTTGCACAGTCTGGCATTGAAGTTTGTCATGTAAATCTAATGCAAAAAGCTTAGTTGTTGGTTGTAGCAGGCATTTTACTGGACTTAAGAAATCTTTCCATAATATTAAGTACGAGACATTGTAAATCTGTGAACAGAAATGAACCAAGGTTCAGTTTAAAGTCCAACCACTGGTCGTTAAAGTTAAGCTTTTTTTTGCTTGAAGTCATTTTATAAATAAATAATAAATACCTTCAACTGCACAAAAATCAAAAATCCCTTCGTCAAACCTCAAAAAAAAAAAACACCTCAAAAAGTATAATTCCCTAAAAAGAAAAAGATATAAACAGATTAAGTCATAAGTCATACAGTCTAAAACACATCCATATACCAATCACCTTCAATCGGAAGGATGAACTTGGAACAACTTCTACGAACAGAATAGGAAGAATAGTAGGTAATAGTGAACTAAAAATAGAAAGAAACAGGATAGAAGTAGATTTATGGAATGTCATTCCTCGCCCATCCTTTTCATTCACTTATCAAATACATCTCTCATTCCACAATTATACAGTAAGGAAAAAAAAAAAAATCAAAAATATGTAACTTGGTCCATGGATCATTCTTCATATGTTTGGAAATTTTAAAATTTCCCTGACTTTTCATGACTTTTTTGGAATTTCCCTGACTTTCAGCATATTTTAAAACGTTTCCCTGACTTTCCCTGACCAATTTTTTTTTCCCTGACTTTCCCTGACTTTCCAGAAAGTGTGAACCCTGGAAATATATATATATATATATATATATATATATATAATATAATATAGAGAGAGAAGAGAGAGAGAGAGAGAAGAGAGAGAGAGAGAGAGAGAGAGAGAGAGAGGAGAGAGAGAGAGAGAGAGAGAGAGAGAGAGAGAGAGAGAGAGAGAGAGGTTAGGACCTATCGCCATATATAAATCGATCTACGTAAATGTAAACTTTTACGATAATGTACGTATGTCCATATAGGTTAGGATAAGGCCTACGGCATATATATATATATAATATATATCTATATTAATAGCGTCGGGCGGGGTGACCGGGCCCGCCTCTTTAGAAGGGTAATTCGGTCCACTCTAAATAAATAAAATAATAAAAAAAAAAAAAAATTTTTTTCACGCTCTTTTAAAATAGCCACGCGGTAAGTACTACAAGTTTTATGTTAGATCATATTTTAATTCTAGAAAGTTTTTATATTTATAAAAAAATGTTAGAAATTAGGGTACAAAATTTCCTTCAATAGAACTTTCACTTTTGAAAAATTGTGTTTTTTTTTAATCTTTCGTATATAAATGAAAACATTGGATCGATTTTAATTATTTTTTCAATGGATACCTCGAGTATGTTAGATTTAAACTGGCCAAGTAAATTTTGATCCAAGCAGTATTATTGGCAAAAAAACGGGGCCTAACTTGGTCCGATTCACCCCGCCGTAAAAATTGATGGAGGGGTGGCTCGGACCACCATTGTTTTTTCCGTATTTTACGTATTATTATTGACATTTTTATTACGTATAATTAATTTAAATGTAATAAAAAGTTACTTATATTAAGTGAAAATTTTTTTAAAAGATGAAATTTTAATAAAAAAAACGAGTTCAAAAAAGTGTCAAAATTTTTGGGCGGAGAGGGGTGAATCGGACCACCTTATTTATATTCGTATTTTATTTATCAAAATTATTGACATTTTTATTAATTATAACTTACTTCAAGGGCATTTTTTTTTTTAAATTATGATAAATATGCCGCATTAAGTAAAATTAAATTAAAATTGAAAATTATACGTAAAAAACGAATTTAAACAGATGGTCCGAGTCACCCCTCAATGGTGGTCCGCTTCACCCCTCCACGGTCAGGCTGACTCGGCGTTATTCAAACTTAAATAAAACTTTTATTATTAGAATTACATTATTATTTTTTTGTGTGCTTATGCCCGACTATTGTATAAAAATTACATTTCTATATAATTTTTTTAATCTAAATATAACTGGGAAGGTGATTAATGACTTGCAATTGTTATTGTGGTTCTTTTTATAAAATATAAATCACTTAATTGCTTATCATTTATTTTTTTTTTCTCATTCATTACTTAACTTAAATAATAAATATATAATTATTTTACGCCTGATAGGCAGCATTTGTTTATCTATTATAAATTGGCCCAGCTGCTCCCATTTAAAAAAGAAGAAAAATAAAAAATTGATTCTATGATCAGCTGACCAAAATGAGTCGGTCACTGCTACTGCTACTCCTATTCCACTAACTGTTACATTGGATAAACCTATTACTTATATATTTGAGCTAATTACTGTCACACTCCTACAGCTTAGATATTAATTGAAAATTAATTGCAACTACTACTGCTACATTGATCTAATTACAGTAACTGCTATACCAACTGTTGGAAAATTTAAGCTACCAAGCTACTATTTTTATATTTAATATTTTAATGTTTGTTGGCCAACAATGTATTAACTCCAATTATTGTTTTTGAGAATGAATGCCAGAAGAGGCAAGAGTCAAAACATTTGAACAAGAGGCTTACCATTGTCTGGAAAGAAGAGAGTCAAAAAGGCAAGCAAGATTTAAGGCTACCAATTTGTTGGGTAAGTAGATGCAGTTTATCAGGCTGTCAATTTACTTTAGCTTAGATCACTTTATTTTTGTAAAGTATGCCTTAATAGGCAGAGTTCCTGTTAATTATTAATTAAAATTTATAAATTTAAAGGTTCATAGCCACATTTGGCCTTTGTCACAATATGGAAAGAATCACAATTTTGAGGCAACTTTTTAATCATTTTCTTGTAAGTTGTGCATCATATATATAACATCAAATATTTCCAAAAATATAGATTTAGGAAGTTGGTTTTTGAAAGTACCAACTTTTAAAAGGCTCCCATTTATTTTTTCAGCTGGGAGCTTGTTACTGCTGTGATAGAGCTGGGTTGGCTTGAGGCTGGAAGCATCTTTCAACATCCTTTTTATTTATGTATTTTCCTTGAAACTAAAATATAATATAAAATATTCATTAATAATCATTTAAGCAAAAATTAAAAGTAAAGAAGTTTTTCCTTTTTTTTTATTGTCTTTATATTTAAATATTTTTTATGCAAAGTAATCAAGATTGTTAATTCCTGATAATTTTTTTGTATATGAAAACCTCAGTGGGATTTTCAATTATTTCAAATTTCAATTTCTTGATTTTTTTTTGTATACCGGCATCCCCAAGCGGGATTGTCTGCCTAATTTTCTTCTCAGTAAAGCTCCCAAAGCCTGCTCCTGGTTATTTAATGGTTGTGGTCAATATTGACTGTGTAGTAGTGGTGTAGCTAAGCTATTAAATTATATTTGTCAGCATTATATCAGTGCTGCTGAAATATTCATATTATATATTAAGAGTATTAATCAATTATTTGGAGTGTTTGGTAATTGTACAGTTTTTATGGTAATTGTGGAGTTCAGTGACACCTTCCATATATAGTTTTACTGTACATATTTCAAAAATTTAGTAATTGTGGAGTTCAGTGACCCTTCCATATATAGTTTACTGTACAATATATCCAAAAATTTAGTAATTGTGGAGTTCAGTGACACCTTCCATATATTCCAATTATAGGTTTTTTTTTATCCTGTATAAGGCTACTAACCTATTAATATCAAACCCCCTCAAAACCCATTTCCAAATATAGGGCTACTACAAATATATAGGGCAACTTCAGAGTCCACTGCATTTTTAAAATTCCGCCTATAGGGCTTGATATTTAATATTTTAAAAATTTCCGCCTATAGGGCTTGATATTTAATATTTGATATATTTTAATTGAATGAAAATTCAGTATTTTAAATTAAAATAAATTAAATTGATTTTTTTTTCCATTTAAATTTAATCAATTAAAATTTAATATTTGATTTTCATATTTAATATTTAAAATTTGACAAATTCATATTTTGATCATGGATTCATATGATCCAAGAGTTGAAATAAAATATATTAATGATATTACTGACAGCCCTTCTGAGCAGTTGGTTCTAGTGAAAAACCTTATTAATAGAAGAGGGGCTAAGAGATCTTCTTGCACAAAATTGATTAACATTGTTTATACCAAATTAGCAAGTCTCTCAGTAGAGGAGAAAAATTCATATTCTGATACTTTAAAAGATTTTAAATTAGAGCTTAAAAATTTGAATGAATTAATATCAGAGAAATTTGTACTCTGCCCAGAATATGACTTTAGAAGGCAGGAACAGATTGATATGAAAAATTCAGATTATAATGTCAATTTGGGTGTCATTATTAATACACTTGAAATTTCACATCATACACATCATAATCAAAATCAATCACCACCTACTCCAACTAATGCTCAACATATAAAATTTCCTCCAATAGATCTACCATCATTTGATAGTCAGCCAGAAAATTTAAATCAATTTATTTTTTCATTTGAGAGCATAATGAACAACCGCAGTTTTTCACAATTTGAAAAATACAGATATTTAGTAAAGCAGGTATCTGGCCCTGCTAAGGTATATATTGAAAGTCTTAAAGTGGAGGATCAAACCTATGATGTAGCAAAAAATTTATTACTTAAGGCTTTTTCTTCCAAAATAGGGCAACAATTTTCTGTTATTGAAAAAATTGTAAAATTAAAGCTGCAGAATGTTTCTAGTATGATGGAGTGGGTCAGTGAAGTGAGAGTTTTGAAAGATCAGATGGTGAGATTGGATGTGGATGGTCAGATTTTTATGCAATATTTTGTATGGCAGGGAATATCTGATAAAATAAAAAATTCATTTATGACTGTTAATAATGATGCCAAACCAGATTTAAATTCCATATTAGATACCTCCTTTGAGGTGCTCAATAGGTTGAAAGAGTGTACAAGAGAGAATAACTCTGGTAGCTCTATGAAAAATACTTTTTCTGCATCTCAAGAGAAAAAGGCTCTAAGCCTAGCAGCTGCAGTTGATTTAAAAACAAAAAATGTGTCAAGTAGACCAGCAAATTGTGTTCTGTGTCATTATTTAAAAATTGATGGGTATGATACCCATTATATAAGCAAGTGTCAAAAATTTGATAGTCCTGAAAGTAGGATAAAGAAAATAAAAGAAATTGGAGGATGCATTTTGTGCAGTTACCTAAATCATGATCAGTCTCAATGCAGGTATAGGTTCAAAAACCCTTGTTATAAATGTAATGGTAGTAATCATTTTTCATTCCTTTGTAATAAGAATAAAAATAAAATTGGTAACACAGTGCAAAATAAAAAGAATTCAACTGCATCCCATAATGCAACTTCTAGTAATGTAGTTGGCTTAGAAATTTCACCATGCTCAAATGATGAGTATTGTGATTTGGAAATTAATTCCCTTAATACAAGCCTCATTAGTAATTTTATTTTGCCCACTTTTACAGCTAAAACTTATTTGGCTGAAGGTGAAACTGCACATTCTAGAGTACTTTATGATTCAGCTTCAGAGTATTGTTTTGTGTCCTTGTCCTTAGCAAATAAATTAAAATATAAAATTATAAATGCTGATATAAAAATAAATGTCAAAGGATTTAATGAGGCTAAAAGCTACAAAACCAATATCATAGAATTTAACATCACTCTGGGTAAAAAAGAAGTAAAAATAGTAGCTGCAGTTATTCCAGAAATTAGGCCTAAAATTAAACTTGAAAATTCAGAAAATATTAATAAATCCTTTAAAAAAGCCAATATAGAATTAGCTGATAAATTTTTTAATGATGAGGTGGGAAATATTGATATCATTTTAGGAGTAAATGCAATACACATTATTCCAGTGCATGCTGGCACTATAGGTACCAAAAATGAAAAATTCTTGTTTTTCTACACCTGTATAGGCATTATGCTTACTGGTGATGAGTCTGTCATTTTGAAAAATTTAAATAACCTTAATGTTGTTAAGAAATTTGTGGACAAAACTAATGACTACTGTAATGCCATCCCTAACCTTATAAAAAAGAAAATTCCAAAAAGTAGTAATAATAATAATAATAAAAAAGGTGAAGCTCATGATAGTCCTCATAATAATAATGTATTAGAGAATGGTAATGATTTCTGACTACAAGAATCTTCTATCTCTTGTAGTTACATTGCCTGTAATTTGCCTGATGATTTTAACTTTTCTAAAGCTAATAATGAGCAACTTAATATGTCACTTAAAAAATTAATGAATTATGATGATTATTATGAGCCATCCTTTTCTGATGAAGATGAACAACTGGTTAAGTATATTATTAGTAATGCAAAGTGTCATGATGATGGCAGACTGATACTTCCATGTTTATGGGATAATAGAGTAATAAATTTGTTACCAAATAATTATAAATTAGCCTCCAGTATTTTAAAATCTACTTTAAAAAAGATTCAGAAAAATCCTGATAAATTTGAACAGTATAATAGCATTTTTATGGAGCAATTAGAATCAGGTATAATTGAAAAGGTTTCTATTGATAGATTAAAAAATAATAAAGAAGTTTCTTTCATGGGCCATATGGGTGTGTACAGAGAAAATGTTCAAACCACCAAATGTAGAGTAGTATTTTTAAGTAATTTATGTGAAAAAACAAATGACACTGCTCTCTCTCATAACCAAGTTTCCCTACCTGGTCCTAATCTTAACAATAAATTAGAGATAGCTTTGACACTTTTAAGGTTCAACAGGTTTTTATTGGTCTATGACATTGTCAAGGCTTTCCATCAAATTTGGTTACCATATATTGATAGTTTAAAATTACATTTTCTTTGGGTTAAGGGTATAAATGATTTTTCTGAGGTGGCCTACAAAATGAACAGACTGCCCTTTGGTATGAGGTTCTCACCAAGCTTGCTTATGGTTGCCTTATATATTATATTAATTTTACATTGTAATATTCATGACCTATTTGAAAGTAAATTAAGAAATATGCTTTATAATTTGTCTTATATGGATAATCTTGCATTTTCCTCTAATTCTGAATCTGATATTAAATTGTCATTTCACAAGTCAATTAATATTTTTAGTCAATATGGCTTTAAGTTGCAGCAATTTGGTTCAAATTTGATGGAATTGGAATCTGAATTTTGTGAGGATTCTGAAGAACCCTTACAAACCAAATTATTAGGTATTTTGTGGTCTAAGGACCAAGATCTTTTCACAAATAAACCTGTAAAATTAAATTTAGAGGCCAGTACTTTAAGAACCATACTTTCATCTGTGAATAGTTGCTTTGATCCACTTGCACTGACTTTACCTTGTAGAAATAGAGCAAAACTGTTTTTGCATGAGGTGCAGATGGATAGTAGTATCACTTGGGATGACCCTTTAAGTGATGACAGATTGAGAGAGTGGAAAAAGATTTGCAAATTATATAATGCTGGTGTTGAGCCTTCCATTCCCAGGTATATTGGGAATTACAATGGTAATTATGATTTAATGGTCTTTACAGATGCTAGCAAGGATCTTTATGGATGTGTGATTTATTTAAAAAATCTTGATACACATTCCCTTCATTATCTAACTGCCAAAAATAAAGTAGTGGTAACAAAAGGTGTTGGTAGAACCATCCCTGTGTTAGAGCTATTTGCAGTGGCCCATGGAGTGGTTTGTGTGATAGATTTATATTCTCAATTAACAAGGGCATTTTGTCCCATAAATATTAAAAATTTACATATTTTCACTGACTCCATGATTTCCTTAAGCTGGCTGGCAGCTAAAGTTAACAAGACCAGCAAGATAGAGAAAAAGGGTACCATAATTAATAATAAATTAAATAATATTATGAGGCTATGTGAAAGTCATAATGTTATTTTTCATCATATTAAGGGTCCAAATAACCCTGCAGACATGGTAACTAGGTGTGTATCTCACAAAGTGTTACAGAAAACAAATTATTTTAAAGGTCCAACTGAAAATGAATGTGTTGACACTTTCTCTTTTGAAGTTCCCTTCAATATTCATTTTAACTTTCAGATTAATAGTATTTCCTCTTCCTCTTATCAGTGGGAACCAGTAATAGCATTAAATAAGTTTTCTTCTATTGGGAAATTTTGCAGGGTGACTCACTATATTAGGAAGTATATATTTACACTAAAATTTAGAGTAAAGTCTAAAAACCCTTCTCTCTTCCCTTCTATGAATATGAGTTGTAATTATAAGGATAGTTGTTCATTGGTTTATAAAGGAGCCCAAAAAATTAACTTTTCAGATACATATGATTATTTATTGAATCCTCTTGCTGTAAAATCAACTAATTTAGCTAATCAATTAAATTTGTTTTTAGATTCTGATGGCTTAATTAGAGTTAAATCTAAATTTGGTAAATTAAAAAGTAATTATAATGAAAAATTTCCTATATTATTGTCCAAAGATTGTCCCTTTACAAACACTCTCATTTTTGAAACTCATATTAAAGCCAAACATGCAGGAGTTTATAAATTGCTTGCACTTCTTAAAAAAGAGTTTTACATACCATCTGCATATGTCACTGTAAAGAAATGTATTAAAACCTGCCTTGTTTGCAAAAAACTATATGGTAGGACAATAAAAATAAATCAGAATGACTATACAGAATTTAGAATATCTCCTAAAGAGATTCCCTTTAGGGAGGTTGCCTTGGACCATATTGGTCCATTTACTGTAAAAAGTAATGATATTAATGTTAAGGTGTACATACTTATTATAACATGCATGTGGAGTAGGGCTGTAAATTTGTTGTTATGTAAGCATATTGATTCAGAATCCTTCATTAATGCCTTTCAAATGCATGTGTATGAATATGGATACCCTAAAAAGATATTAAGTGATGCTGGATCACCTATAGTTTCATCCTTCAAAGTAATTAAATCATTTTTGAATGATGTAGAGGTAAAGAATTTTTTGAAGGAAAAAGATATTGAAAGTTTGGACTTTTCCACCTATCCACCCCATTCCAGTTTTTTAGGTTCAGTTGTAGAATCTCTTGTAAAACAAGTCAAAAATATGGTGTATAGCAGTATTTCTAAAAATATATTAAAGTATGAGCAATTTCACTTGTTAATGAAAGAAGTGCATATGTTAATTAACAAAAGACCTTTGGCTTTTAAACCACTTCTAAATGATCAAAATATTGATCCTTCAATAGTATCAATACCCTTTGTAATCACTCCTGAAATATTAATTAAAGGGTATGAACCTCCTAATGTGGTAATTGCTCCCCATTTGCATACCTCTGAAGCTGATGAGGAAGAGGATCCAGATTGGATCCCAAATAATGAAAAGCAGGATGAAATAAAGCTGTATATAAAATGTATAAAAAGTTTCAGAAGGTGAAAAATAAATTACATGCTCTGTATCATACTGAATTTTTAACTAATCTAAGAGAATTTAGTACTAACAAACCAGACAGGTATAGAGCCAAAATGCATATTAAATTAGAGGTTAATGACATTGTTGCCATCAAGCAACAATATACCAAACCATATTTTTTTCCAATGGGGATAGTAACTGACACAAAGGAAAACACTCTTGGAGAGGTAGTAGAGGTATCTGTTAAGAAAGGGAATGGGGAAATAATTAAAAGACATGTAACTAATTTGATTCTCATCAAAAAGGCTAAGTGAAAGAATTAAGTTTTTTCAATTATTTTATTAAAAAAAAAAAAAAAAAAAAAAAAAAAAATTTTAAATTTAAATTTTATTTAATTTAAAAACTATTAGGCTGTTTCTTGAAAGTAATGTAGCACTCCATTATAACTTTGTAAAAAAAAAAAAAAAAAAAAAAATATTTTTCATTTTTTTGACATGTTTAAATTATCAATTCATATTTCTCTTTTGATAATTTAACGCCCCCTCCCAATGTACAAAATTACATTTCTATATAATTTTTTAATCTAAATATAACTGGGAAGGTGATTAATGACTTGCAATTGTTATTGTGATTCTTTTTATAAAATATAAATCACTTAATTGCTTATCATTTATTATTTTTTTTTTCATTCATTACTTAATTTAAATAATAAATAATTAATTATTTTACGCCTGATAAGCAGCATTTATTTGCTTATTATAAATTAGCCCAGCTGCTCCACTTTTAAAAAGAAGAAAAATAAAAAATTGATTCTATGATCAGCTGACCAAATGAGTCGGTCACTGCTACTGCTGTTCCACTAACTGTTACAATTGGATTAAAACCTATTACTCCTATAATTGAAATTACTTGCTAAAACTACTACTGCTACATTTTGATCTAACTGCATCTGAGATATTGATTAAAAATTACAAAAGCTCTAACTGCTATGTACCTAGATTGTACCTAGATATTTAAGTTATTAAGCTATACCACCATCAATGCTGTTTGCAGTTTTACTATTTTATATTTAATATTTTATTGTTGACCAACAATGTATTAACTCCAATTATTGTTTTTGAGAATGAATGCCAGAAGAGGCAAGAGTCAAAACATTTGAACAAGAGGCTTACCATTGTCTGGAAGGAAGAGAGTCAAAAAGGCAAGCAAGATTTAAGGCTACCAATTTATTGGGTAAGTAGATGCAGTTTATCAGGCTGTTATTTTACTTTAGCTTAGATCACTTTATTTATATAAAGTATGCCTTAATAGGCAGAGTTCCTGTTAATTATTAATTAAATTTTATAAATTTAAAGGTTCATAGCCACATTTGGCCTTTGTCACAATATGGAAAGAATCACAATTTTGAGGCAAACTTTTTAATCATTTCTTGTGAGTTGTGCATTATATATATAACATCAAATATTTCCAAAAATATAGATTTAGGAAAGTTGGTTTTTTAAAAGTACCAACTTTTAAAAGGCTCCAATTTATTTTTTCAGCTGGGAGCTTGTTACTGCTGTGATAAAGCTGGGTTGGCTTGAGGCTGGAAGCATCTTTCAACATCTTTTATTTATATATTTATTCTCCTTAAAAACTAAAAATATAATAGAAAATATTCATTAATAATCATTTAAGCAAAATTAAAAGTAAAGAAGTTTTTCCTTTTTTTTATTGTCTTTATATTTAAATATTTTTTATGCAGAGTAATCAAGATTCTTAATTCCTGATAATTTTTTGTATATGAAAACCTCAGTGGGATTTTCAATTTTTTCAATTCAATTTTTCAATTGATTTTTTTGTATATTTTGTGCTTCACATATTTTATTATTTGTGTCCACAATAAGTGTATGTATATATATAATATAATATATAATACTTATATATATATATATATATATATATATATATATATTATATATATATAATAATATATATATACTAAATAATTATATATATATATATATATATATTATATATATAGATGGTCAGATTTTTTTAAATGCTCACAGTATGTAACAAGAGAACGGCAGGACACTTACAGAAAAACAAATTATATATTTGGAATCAGGCGAAAATTCTAAGGATGGATTTAACTTTTTTTTTTTTTTTTTTTTGGCTTATTCATCGAAAATATTTTAAAAATTATTTCCCCCATTTAGGGGGCTCGAGCCGACGGGGGGTAGAGGGGGGGCGTTTCATACCCCGGGGGGGATGGGCGGGGGAACCCCGCGACACCCAAAGACCCAAAAGAGCGGGGGTTCCAGAGACCATCCCCGGAGGTGGATTAGTCCCCCCCGTCGTCCACCCGGGAGGCCGAGAGACCCGACTTCCTTGCATCTTTGCCGTTTACCCTATGGTATTCCTTTAGTGTAAAAAAAAGATAATTTACTTCCAAAAAACACTTTGAGTATTCTTTAACTAAAGGGAATACCATAGCGGTTAAACCGCAGAAGATGGCAGGAAGACGGGGTCTCTCGAACCGGTGGACGACGGGGGGGACTAATCCCCCCTCCGGGGATGGTCTTCAGAACCCCCGCTCTTTGGTCTTTGGTGTCGCGGGGGTTCCTCCGGCCATCCCTACGGGGTATTGAAAGCGTCGCCTCCTCTGCCTGTGGTGGGCGTCGAGCCCCCTAAATGGGGGGGAAATAATTTTAAAATATTTTCGATGAATAAGCCAAAAAGAAAAAAAAAAGAAAAAAAAAAAAAGGTAAATCCCACCCTTAGAATTTTCGGCTGATTCCAAATATATAATTTTGTTTTTACTGTGGGACTGCCGTTCTCTAGTTACATACTGTGAGCATTAAAAAAATCTGACCACTATATATATATATGATATATATATATACATATATATATATAATATATATATATATATATATTAATTATATATATATATATATATATAATATTATATAATGTACTTAAACTATATTTAAAACATAAAAACGGTGAAGCACAAAAAAAGGAAATTGTTTTATTATCCAAAATAAATTAAGTTTTATTTTTTTAAGCAGTATAATATCAGGGTGTAAACCTTTCCGATGAAAATTTATTTTCAGTCATGTAAAAGGTCCAAGGTCATAATGGACAATATATATATATATATATATATATATATTATATATATATATATATATATATATAATATATATATATATATATATATATTATATATATATATATATATATATATATATATATATATATATATATATATAAGGGCGAAATCATTAATTTAATTTAGAAATAAAACTAAAAATCATTACATAAAATGAATTTGAAAATAAATCAATTTGAAGCTCCAAAAATATAAAAAGTAAGTTCTTTTTATAGCAAATCAAATTTTTAATTTTTCTTTACCTAAAATAAAAAATCATTACCAACCATTCCAATACGAAAATTTAAATAAATTATAATGCAAGAGGGAAATTTGGTTTTGCCGAACGTAAGATGATTGTAATTTAAAAAAAATTTTTTATAACTAAAGTTTAAAAAAAATTATACAATAATAAAGATTTTACATAATTATATTAAACTTTACAAACTCTAATTATATTGTGATATATAAACTAAGTTTTTGTTACATATGTATAATATATATATATATATATATATATATATAATATATATATTAATATATATATATATAATATATATAATATATATTATAATGATATATATATATAATATTATTATATATATATGTTCTGACCGTCGTTGAAGTCGGACGCACTGGAAACAGCTGGGGAAGAAGAAATGAGAATAACCAGAAAAGAGATTGGAAGAGCTATTCTTAAAGCTCAAAATAGTTTAAGCCCGCGATTAGAAGAAAGATTGAATGCAGGAAGAGTAAAATTTAATCAAATTTTCAGTAAATACACTTTCTACTGTGTTAAATATTTCAAATTATTTGAACATTTCGAAATTAAAATCAAAATTATTAATGCACTAAAACAAAATTAATATTTTATAAACATTTCAAGAAGAGGAGCAACAAAACTTTATATCAAGTTCTTCCCGTTAATAAAATAGATGATGGAGTTTAAAAAAAAAATATAATATATTTGAAAAGCTAGAAATTTTTTTAATCTGTTGTTTTTGATAATAATGAAAATTAAATATGGCTTGGATTTATAAATTTGGATATAGGATAGAATTAGTGAAAAGTCCGTGGAAATGATTTGTGTTCAAAGAAGATTGGATGTTTCGTCGCGGTCAGAACGTATGAAGAATTTCTTTGCATGGTTATAGGGCGACAGGGCTAGCAACCCGGTCCTTTCCTTCTGCTTATATTACTCTTGGACCAGCGTTGGATTCTTATGCGCCTAGAAGCACAATCATCTGGAGAACTCTGGGAGAACGAGTTTTGAGGCCTAATGGAAGAAGATGCTAGTTCTACTGAAAGGGCCAAAACCCTACCTGAGAGTGTTTAACTCGAGGACTGGCATCGGAAACCATTACGCCGAGAAATGGTTTTCTAGAGTTTCTAAGCGTTTAGAGTTTCGGACAGAGGAGAAGACGCTGGTTCAACTGACAGGGCGAAAGCCCTTCCTGGAGTTGATTATTAGATTATATATATATATATATATAATATAATATAATATGTATTATATATATATATATATATATATATATATATATATATATATATATATATATATATATATAACTCATAAATATAATTTTGATATTTATTTATATAAGTAAAATTATGGAAAAATACATAATATATATATATATATATATATATATATATATATATATATATATACTATATATATATATATATATATATTTAATATATATTATATATATACTTATATAATATATATATAGATAATATATATATATATATAATTATAATATATATATATATATATATATAAATAATATATATATTAATAATAAATATACGTCCTACATACAACATATATCCCTAATGTGAGGGGAGAAAGAAATTGCCAAACGACATCGATATATATCCTGCGTGTCTAGAAGCCGACTTAAGGACGGGGTAGTTATTGGTTGACTAGACCCACTACCACCTATCTCTTGCTGGGAATTGCCTAATGCATGCCTCGGAGAATGGTCGTTATCGCCGTAAAAACGAACCTTCTAATCTAATCGTGGTGCGAAATTTGAAATACGAATCGTATGGGTACAGGAAATGTCAGAGGAATAAATGTGGAGGAGAAGAGGAGAGAGGTGATGGATGGATGTATTTAGAAAGGGAAAATTTGATTTGCTCACTGTGAAACTATATGAAAACAAATGTAAATGAAAGAGGAAATCGGATGAAACTTTAATATAGAAGTATTATATAGGTGTGGTGTGTGAAATGTTTGCTGTTCTGTATGTGTGAGTATAATAAATTGAGAGAGATGAAGTAGAAGGATAGTTTGCAATTTGATGATGTTGACCTTCGTAGCGTACAAAGCGTATTAAGTAGGACTTAATGTGGGACTTTGTGTGTGTGAGTCCTAGAAATCTAATGGTTAAATTTTAAGTTGAAAAGGTCAAGGTATGTGGGGTTGTGACGTTAATGGTTCCATCTTGAGGATAACGTTGGAAGAGAGTACGAATTTATTTGGGAATAAACTGTAAGATGCTCTGGATGGGGTGATGTAAGGAGCTGTATCAGTATTAATAGTTAGTAATGTGAGGAACCTGAATGGTTGGATAGGTGATCAAAATAAATAAATATGGAATAAAGAATAAATTAAAATAACATGTGGTTTTTGGGCAAGTGCTGTGAGGAGTATGAAATAAGTAATAATAATAAAGATAAAATAAGGATGAATTATCAATATTTAGTTATTATATAAATAATGATAGAAATTAGTGTTAAGGAGTTAAGTGGATTTAGTATTTCTGTAGTATAGAAGATAGTAGGTTATGTGTTGTAAGTATTAATATTATACTTTCTATTAAATCACAAGTAGATATATCCATTTAAGTTATTAACTAGACGTTGGTGTTAGTGATATGAGATGGTATCGAAGATGAAATTAGTATTATTGATTTTTGTTGGTGAAGAAGAGATGTTGAAGTGGAATGTTGTATGTGGATTAGTTATAATCAGAATGAAGGTGTGTGTGTATTAAGGAATGTTGATTAGTCTCGTGGCTCAATTAATTTTTTGATTCATAATGTCGAAGAGAAAAGAGTAGTAGTGGAGGCTTATGCTCTGGAGGGAGGTAGAATACGGTATTAAGGCAAGCTAGGAGTGTATAGAATTAAAGAGTGAGTATGAGTATAACTCGATACAAGACGGCTAATAGTAATAAGAGTATAAGAAAGTGATACGCGTGGCCACTTCCAGTAAATCGGATTGATTGTTGTTGAAGCGTCCGCTTTGGATACTCGAACAAAATGCGGGCAACTGAAGGGATGACAGCGTGAATTCGATTAGTTTCGTAGTAGTCCGCAACAGCGCAAGTGTATATGCGGATAGTGGCTCAAAAGTTAGCAGACAAGTAAAACACGACCATCTGTGTGAAACATCTTCAGTGCGCACGCTAATTTGGTGAATTGAAATGAAAAGGCCCTCGATATGAACAGCGGTTACCACGGTAAAAAAATGTAGAAGCGTCGGACGCATTATTTTCGATTGTAACTAAACAGCAACAGTCTCGATTGGAACAGCTTTCATAAATAGAAAAGATGTTGGAAAATTCATATAAGGGTGGTAAGAAGAAGAAATATTCCAATTAAATACGTGCAATAACGTAGCCGCTACCCAGACCACAACAAGACAGGCTAACAATGAAACAGTTGTGATAAGGAGATGATACTGAGCCATTATACTAAAAGGGAAAAAGGAAGCTCTTCTGGACACGGATGGACAGCGGACCAAGGTTTAAGAATGAGAATTAAGAGCGGTAAATATCTGCTTAGAATAATGAATAGGGATGGTGCTTTGTAAACTGATTGGAAATAGATGTGTCGGGAGCCCTCTCCGCAACCAGAACACTTCGAAAATATCCTCACAATATTTAACCTTATAACAGTTCAATGATATGATCCATACGCTGTTAGTCATTTTTGTGTGTGAGTTATTAGATGTCCCTAAAAAATGCAAGAAGGACTTAAGGAATATTATTAGTTGAGTGCATTTTCGAGTGCTTATTTAGCCAACGTGCGCATTTTGCTCGAGAGTCAATTTGTTTCAAGTAGGATAAGGATTTGATCGGCAACACATCCTTACTAAGCACAGTCGTGAGGAAGCTATGAGACGCACCTAAGAATGGTAAATCTGTTTTCTGCTACAGCCAACAAGATGATCCACGTGCTAGTCACTCTCGTGACGTCATGCTGTATCAACTCGATCAAGAACTGGCGCGGCGAGAATTCGGTGTATCTGATTGGGTACAAAGATTTGGACAGTACTTCAAAATTAAAAACCTCGATTTTTCGGCTTAGTTAATGAGTTGCTAATATAGTTCCAAGGGATATGGGATGTAGAGAGCTTCGAAATATACCCTTCACCTATCTTATAGTGCTCCCCTTCACCCCTTAGTGTAAAGGATAGAAAGAAGGGTGTGTTACTAAATTACCCCGCTCTTTCTCGCATTTCCCAAGAAATAAATATAATCCCGCTCGATATTAGTTTAGTGAGAAATTATTGTTACGGTGAAAGCCCTATCCTTAATGCTATAAGGTAAATTCTACCCGCGGTGTTATGATTAAGAGTGATGACAAGATCGCTATCAGTGTACCTGACACAGGGATTGTTGGTGAGCAGCAACGAACACAGGTGTGCGATCTTAGGAGTGGCATAGAGGATGTGATGGATCAATCTTCCCATTGAAAACAAATGGATTGATGAAAATGACGGGAGAAGGAAAGAATAAATTATATTTTAGTTTTTTGGATTACAACAGGCGTATGATAGAGTTAATAGGGAAAGTTTCTATGCAGGTGTTAGTGATATATGGTGTGTGGTAGGCTGCTGAATGGAATCAAAAGTATGTATGACGAATTGTTGAAGCGTGTGTAAGAATAAATGGTTGTCAATGGTGATTGGGTTTATGCATTAATTTAGCGGATGTGAGACAGGGTTTGGTTTAGTGATGGGACGATTAATCGTCATCGTCATCGTCATCGGCAAAAATCACGAAATGTTTTAAATAGTCTTACTTGTCAAGATGAGCAAATTTCGCAGATTATTTGCCGATTATTTGAACAAATATTAAGAATTCAGAATAATATTCAAACTCAAACGAATAATAATAATTAATAATAATAATAATAATAATAATATAATAATTAATAATAATTAATATTAATAATAATAATGATAATATGATAATAATAATATAATAATAATAATAATAATAATAATAATAATTAATAATAATAATAATTAATAATAATAATAATAATTATATAATATATATATATATATATTATATATATATTATATATATATACTATATATAATATAATATATTATATATATATATATATATATTAATTATATATATATATAATAATATATATATTATATATATATTATATATATATATATATATATATATATATATATATATATATATATATATATATATATATATATATATATATAATATATATTATATATATTATATAATATTATATATATATAATATATATAATATATATATATATATATTATATATAAATATATTAATATATATAATATATATAACATATATACTTTTGGTATGTATGACATTCCAGTGCCTAATGGTTCGCCTTTCTGTTATGCGTTCATATTCACACTCATTCTCCAGACAACATATCATATACACATTACTTATATTCCACACCCCTCTTCTTAGACAACATCTTTTAAAACCCCAAGGGGGGACCCCTTTTTCCCCCCCCCTATCCTTATAATCCATACGGTAGGGAGAAAAATTGCCCACATCGATGTCTGCGTGTCGTTAGAAGGCACTAAGGGACGGTGGTAGTTAGGTTGACTGCCTACTACCACTTATCTTTGCCAGGAATGCTAATGCATGCCTCGAGAAGATCGTGATCGCAGTAAGCGCGCCCTTCTATCATTCGGCGAAAATGTATGAATCGTATCTGTATATGAAATCAGAGGAATAAATGTTGAGGAGATGAGTAGAGAGGTGATGGATGTATTTAGAAAGGGCAAATTTGATTTGCTGGCTGTGACTGAAACAAAGATTGAAAGGAAACGGTGGAAAATGAGTGGTGTGGTTGAAAGTGTTTTGTTGCTGTGGAAATTGACTGAGAGGGGATTAGAAGGATTTCAATCGATGAGTAGTTGTTTGGTAGAGAGCTATGGCTTAGATTTGTGTGTGTGAGTACTAGAAGGTCTAAAGGTTAAATTTAAGTTTGAAAAAGTCAAGATTTGTGGTTGCGACATATGATCCATCTGAGGGTAATGTTTGAAAAGAGTACGATTTTCTGGGATAATTGGAAAGATGTTTTGGTTGGGGGGCAATAGAATTCAGTTCATTTGCCCACAAATCTGGCCCATCAAGGATTTTTTTTTACAGTTGTCACCACCACTCACGGGCAGAGCCCTATTCAAGGAGGGGTTGTATTACTCTCAAAAGTTCACCCTCTAGCGAAATTACGCTTTTATGAGCACAGACGCAGACTTTAAAGTGAGGGGATTAAATTCAGTAGGAAATACAGAAGATGGAAGAGAATTCACAAAACAGAGGTGGTGGGGAAAGAGAAAGAAGCACCACAGCAAACTAGCCTGGAGTTACCAATGCAAACTCAATACTTCTGCGAGATACAGCACCTTTTGTGCTACGAAGGCGTCGTAAAGTGGTGGTACGCGATTGATAAGTTCCCTCGAGCACTTCCGCTTCGGGTAGCCTATATAGATAGAGATTAAAGCACCAAAATCGCCTTGCAAAGAAGAAAGGCAAGTGAACTGGAAAGGCAGAACAGTTTATAAGCCTTTTTGCCGTTGACTCGACCCTGTCCAAAAGCGGTGAAACCAGAGCCCCCCCAATATGAGAGCAGTACGGCCATACAATGGCGGATGAGGACCTTTGTATAGCGGCAGGCAAACTGCAGAAAAGGAGGGAAATTCTCACGAGTCTAAACAGAACTTCAAGTTCTTTGAGGCCGCCCTAGCAACCTCTTGATGTGTGTTTCCAAAGACATTTTTTAGTTCATGTTAAGGCCAAGGATGTTTACATTGTCAACAGGAGAGACGACAGAACCGTTGAAAGAGACAGGAAAGTTAGAAGGTATTTGGATAAGGAGATTTGTAAAAGTAGGGGTTTTTAAAGAATTGAATTCACAAAGTTATTTCTATCCATCAGCAAGGATAGAATCGGAAAGATTAGACGAGAGGCAATTCCAGAAGTAAAATTGGGAGTAGAATTGATATGAGTTAAAGGATGAAGGGTCGAGTCATCGGAATTACGAGTGATATTAGTTACGAGGTGCAGGTAGTAAGGATCATTAATGAAAGTAGAGGAATAAAAAGGAGATATAGGACACGAAACCCTGAGAACACCACTATTGACAGAAAAGAAAGAAGAAGTCGCCCCATCAACAACAGCCGATATTGGAGCGATTTGAAAGAAAGCTTAGACATAAGTAGCAAAGAGAGGAGGAAACCCAAAGATGGGAGCTTGGTAGAGCTGTTGGACGCGCAAATGCATACCGGTCAGAATGCTTTGGATATTTCAAGCGCCACCACCCAAGTTTCCCCGTAGTTCCTTAGAGCGAAAAACCATAAATCGGTTTGATAGGAAATTAGGAATTTATATCGCCAGTAGACTTCGTTGCAGCGAGAGCCGTACTGGCGATCGGAGTGAGTTTCCAGATGATCTAGGAAGTGAGTTGAGAACTGTTTCAAAGATCTTAGATAGTAATACAAGTGAGAGCTACAGGGCGATAGTTAGAAGGATCAGAGCGGTTTCCTTTTTTTGCGGAATAGGTTGGACATGTGAGAGCTCAACACTGAGGAAGAAAGTGCTAGTTATGAGACATAGAGAAATATAGTTGAAGCGTAGGGGCCGAAAGAGATTAAGCCCTTTCAGTTGGGAGAATTTAGCAGCACAATGATCAGATCAAATAAGAGGAGGAAAGGTAGAATTACAGAAGTTGCTAGAGATAAAAGATTTGTCAGTAGGAGAACCAAAGGAGGTTAGCGCACTTTCCTTTTATGAAAGCCAGCTTTGCTCGTCGAGGAGTATCCCTGCAACGATTTCTAGCTGAATGAAATTAGCGAGAGTGATGAGAACGAGAATTTTTTCACACTCGATAGGCACTGTCTCTAGCCTGAATGGCCAGAAAATAAGCACGATCGAACCATGGATTATGAGAAGCCAAACACTTAGTTTTAGAAGGCATGAATTAGGCAATATAAATTTAGCTGAAGAGAGGAATGAACCTGCTTCATCCTCCATTCAACGATTACAGCTCCCTCCTTATCTTTTTAATCTTTATACATCCATCCATTATTCCTTATTGAGGTAGCAAATTTGCTATCATCTGCAAACTGGAAACCTTACATTTAATTCCCTGGTCTATTTTTATACATGTATGAGGAACAGCAATGACCTAAGAAATCTTTACGGACCACAAACATGGTCGTCGCTCATTTTCCATTAATTTAAATACTGTTGTCCATTTC
>JABUQX010040454.1:0-15802 GCA_015478945.1 Trachelipus rathkii
GAGAGAATCCAAAAATGTTATCAATTTTAGTGTAGTCTATCCGTTGTTTTTAACTAGGTCGTCGACCCTAATCGAGGCTATCTAATAGATATATTATATAATATAATATATATAATAATATATAATATATATAATAATTATATAATATATATATATATATAATATATAATATATATATATGAATAATCAAAGTTAATAATCGGATTATAAAATCGAATATCGATATTTTTGGCTCAATATATCGATATTTCTTGGCGATAAGTATCTGAAGGCATAGATATTGTTTTAAATATTCGATATAATTCGATTTATCGAGTATTTTTTGAGATATCGTCATACTCCTAGTTAATATATATATACTAATATATATGATATATAAATATTATATATTATATCTTTATATAAATATATATATATAATAATATTATATATTATATATAAATATATGTATATATATAGTATATATATATTATTATATAAAATATATATATGGTGCGCAGCGTCCCAAGTAGTCTTACACCTGTATCTTAGAAAACTCTGCGATAGCTACATGAATACTGAATACATTTGAAGTTCCAGGCGAACCTATTTTAATGCCGGAAAAGGAAAAATATTTTATTAATTTATAATAAAATAATTAAATAATTAATTGAATTGATTAAAAATATGGCTGAATCAACATCTTACGCTGGCATTTGTTACTCTTCGCAACGAGAACTCCTCCTCCTTCTGCGCTGGGTGCAAGACAGCTGTAGAAAAAAGAAAGAAATTTAACTTTTAATGTGAATGAAAAACATTTCTATTCACGTGTTCGGTAATTATATATATATATATATAATATATATATATATGATAATAATAGAATATAATAATAAATATATATATATATATAATATATATATATATATTAATATGTAATATATAGGTTTACTGTAGTTAGGTAGTTTTAGATATATGTTATGGTTATGGTTGGTAAGTTAGGTTGTTAGGTTATTTTTAGTAGTTGGTTTAGTTAAATAACATTTCTTCTTTAAGACAATTTGTTAGCCTTTCCACTCATCTTAAATTGTTGTTTTGCTTTATGATGTTCTATTACTTTCAATACTATTTCATCTCCACCTGCTCATTTACTGGTGTAAAAAACATTTTACCTACCCCTTCGATGTGACTTCCCTATTGAACCAAATGCAACTTTTCAACATTCGTCATCTCTTATAATTTTCGTTATCAAAACTGCAATCTCAATTGAAACATCGTACACTATATCATTTTATTATTACTATACTTTTTTTTATCGCCCTTCATTGTAATTTCTTCGTCATTTTCCTGCATTAGAACATTGTTCGCTGATTCAAAACTGTTATTCAGTTTTAATGTTACTACCTTCGTAGTTTTAGATACAGCGTGAGGCTTATTCGGGACCCTCACCCAATATAATTATATATATATATATATATATTATAAATATAATATATATATAATACTTATATAATATATTATAATATATATATATATATAGTAATTATATATTATATAATATATCTATGGTCAGCCTCTAGAAGAGCCACATTCCATATCTAAAAAACTACGGTCAGGCCTCGAGAGCACAATCCATATCTCAAAACTACAATCATCTACCAGGAAAAGGAATACATTGCTGGAATGCTGGCCCAATATTTGTGCGGAAAATGAAAAAAAACAAAAAAAAAAGAATAATATATATATATATATATAATATAATATAATATAATATATATAATAATAAATATAATATATATATATATAATATATATATATATATATAATATATTATATATAATATATATAAAATATATTATTAATAGTATTATATATTCAAAAACACAATAGCTTACAAGCGAAAGGAATACATTTTGGAATTCTGTAAAATATTGGATAGGAAAATGTAAAAAAAATAAAAAAAAAATTAATTGCTAATAAATCTAATGTAATATGAATTACGAGAGCCATTTAGAGACCTTTTGGTTACTCTTAAAATAAATAGACTTTCTATTAAAGTTGCTTTTTAACTAAAGAATACCCCAAAGGTAGTACCCGCACCGAATGGCAGGAAGCGGGTCTCTTCGGCCTTCCGGGGAAACGTAGGGGTAGCGACTAATTCCCCCCCTCCGGGAAGGTCTCCGACCCCGCTCTTTGGTATTTTTGTGTCGCGGGGGGTTCCTCCGCCCCTCCCCTACGGGGTATGAAAAGTCCCCCCCCCTGTTCCCCGCGGCTCGAGCCCCCTAAATGCCGTGGAATACCTTTACAAATAATATATATATATATACTATGTCCCCAGCACCCCAAAAAAAAATAGCCAATTTATTAATTTTTTTTTTTTTTTTTTTTTTACATTTTCTAACCAAAATTCTTTTACAAGGATTCCAAAAAATATATTTCAATTTCTTTTTTGTAGTTTTCGAGATATTTTTTTTTTTATTTTTTTTTTAATAACATTCCGTTCGACAATTTTGCCAGAATTCCAATGTATTCCTTCCCGGTAGCTGTTTGTAGGTTTTGAGATAGGATTGGTGGCTCTTCTAGCGGCTGGCCATATTATAATCATATATATAATATATATATATAGTATAAATATATATATATAAATATATATATGATATAATATATATATATATATATAATAATATATATATATATATATATATAATATAGTATGTATATATATTACTTTTAAAGTAAACACTAATCATGCCCAAATTAGCAGTGGAGGGATTTAACAGAGGGAATAAAGATTCGAGTAAAGTAGAAAATCTTCGCATAAAAACTTCAAACATTTCTAAACCATATTCAATTAAAATTTAATTAAGATTTAACGCAATTAACTCAAAATTATATGTCCTGTATTATATAGGATACCTTCATTCCTTTTTATAAATATCTAATTCGAAAAGTAAAATACGCAATATGTATATTTTATGAAAATTGTTCTTCCGCAATAGGCCTTTGCTTCTTCCTCCTGCCCTCCTTTAGTATCGACAGACAAAATGTCTCTATCATCCAAACGCGCCTGAAAAAAAATACACATTTGCTTAAATGTTATTTTTTGAAAAAAGAAAACTGCTCAAATTTCAGGAAGTAAAAAAACAAAAAAAAAAATTAATAATTTTTCGCTGATTCGATACTGAAAATCATAAAATATCGAATATGATATATCGCTGAAAAAATATCTCGAATTTTCGATACTACGAAAAAAATATTAATATCGATATATATCGTTTCCCTTTCGGCATCCCTACTTTATGATAGTATATAGGTGTTATATATTTATATTACGATATATGTAAATGTAGCAATGTTTATATATATATATATATTATATATATTATATATATATATAATATATAAATATATATATATATATATATAATATATATATATATATATATATATATATAGATATTATATATATATATAAGCACAGTACTGGCCAATTTATATGGATTTTTAAAAATCTGCTATTTTGAAATAAAAAAGTTAATGAAATTTAATTTTTTTCAACTTTTTTGAACTTATTTTAATACACCAGGATAATATAAACATTTTACTATTTATTTACCAAACTTCAAAGTATTGTGTGGCCGTATCTGGCAACAATGACAGATTTGGTGAATTATTCAGTGTTTATTATATTTTTCACGTTCAGTTGCTGTCCTGCTTTCACGGGAGTTGTGTGTGTTAGCGATGTTTTACACCTTTATATTTTGTTATAATTAGTGTAAACTAGTGTTATTTATTATTTATAACAAGAATAATCCATATTTTATTATATTTGTAGTGTTAATATAGTGGTCATTTTATGTAGGTTACTGATTGGTTTCGAAGAAATTTCGGACAGATTCTATGGGTTACTGCCAGTGAGCACTGTTAAATCAGGAAATGAAATACAGCAAAACTTGGGGTTCAACTCAAATCTGTGAGTAAATTAAAACGAAATGAAATACGTCACAATTTGAGCTTCAAGATAGGGTTGCAACTTGGAAAGAAGAGAGAAAAAACACACCCAGGGATGGACAGAAAAAATAGTTAGATAAAATGGCTCTGATAAAATAGTAAAGACTTACATGGAGGAGACTTCCAAGTCTGATTCAGCAGATGGATATTATTTAGAAGAATCGCTATAGGAGGCTATAGATGCTGATAAAACCATCCTATCGTCAAGAAAATGAAGCCCTAGAACAACTTTAGAAATAAACGGGCCCACGTAAAGCCTGGGCTCAGACTCATATTCAATTGAGATTCTGAAGCAATGGAGGCAGGTAAGAAGTGATCAGATAGCTATTATGCTTTATCACTCATAAAAAAATGCATTTGTGGATTAGTCAAAATCGCAATGACACTCAAAATACATTTTACTGATATATCACCATCTATGGTTTTAAACGTCATTGAATTTCTGTAACTTGTTTGACTACTTTGCACCAAATCTTCCTATGCTTTTCCTACTGTTCATATTGTGTTTTATATTGCTCCAGATTGTATTCTCTGATGAATCCACCATTGCTGTGCTTGATGATCGTGTGCAGAGCGTGATAAGGCGATCATGGGATGTAATTAAACCCGAATTCCTGCAAAAAACGTAAAAATTTTCCACAGAAAAATCTGGTGTGGGGTGCTATTTTCTGTTCATTGGCCGGAAGTCGATTATGATTGTGAAGCAACTCATGGACCAGCATATAGTTACTATAATGTTATTACAAACTCGTTTACTACCTCAAACAAGGGATTGGTTTGAAGACCTTGGATTTTTCAACAAGACTCCGCCCCGTGTCATTCAAAGCAAAGTCATAAAGCGATGGTCGCACAGAAGGCGTAGTTGGTTATGCTTTCAGGCCTGGAACATCACCGCTGACCATGAACCTTTATTGAGATGTTTGGTGGTCCTGTTGAAAAGATGAAACTCACGTATTTCCAATTACCCGACAAAGTAAACCTCCATAGAACGCTTATCAAGGTTGGTTCTTCCGAAAAAATCGAAATTTGTGCAATAACTTTAATGTACTGCATGCCAGCTCTCGTTTAAAGCACTTGCACGTGCCAAAGGTGCCCAAACAAGTACTAAAATATTTATATTGTCCTGAATAGTAGGCTAAAATTAATTAAAAATCCATTAAATTGTTTTTGCTTGAGAACTGAAAAAAAAAACAAAGCCAATTTATAAAAAATCCATAATAAATTTGCCAGTACGATATGAATATATAATATAATAAATATAGTTATAATATATATATATATAATTATATATAAAATATATATATAATATGATATATATATATATATCTATATATATATATATATATATATAATATATATAATATATATCTATATAATATATAAAGTAATAATATATAATATATATATATATATATATAATTATATATATTATATATATATATAATATATATATATAATTAAATATATATATATATATAAATATATACTAATATATAATATATATATATATAAGACCAAAGATCTTTGTTGCAATATTTTTAAGAATAAAAACATAATATCTGGTACAAAAAAAAACAAGTTTTAGGAGACATAATAAAAAGCAGTTTGTAATTGATACATAAAACCTTTAATAACACAAATTAGAGACTTAAGAATGTCATAACAAAATAAATCCACCTCATTAGATATGTTGATATTTTTTTTTCTTTTTTTTGCAATTTCCTCAAGGACTTGAAGTGCACATTGGAGTTGATCCTCATATTCTAATTAAACTTTCTATATTCCTGAATTAAAGCTGCACCTCTTTCTGCATAATAATTTGCTGTTGCTAAAAAGTGAACAATTGCTAGGACAGCCAGGAAATCTTCCATTTTATCCACGTATCAGGGTTTCCAGTTAAAAATCCATCTGGAGAACAAAGTACATTAAATATATTTCTGCCTCTGTTATTTAAAAAATCATCAAAACTGATCTGCAGTACGTTTGTCAGATCAATTTGAGATATTTTTAGAATGACTCTATTCATTTCCTTTTTATGATATTCTACCAATGCAGGCAGATTAAGGGGGCTCAAAGGGCCAGAGCCCTGGGTCACCCACGAAAAGGGGGCCTCCCAGGCCCCCACCAATATAGGCAATAATATTTTTCTCTAGATAAAAGCATATAAAGCATATTAACAGATATCAAGCAAATTTAGCTTTTTTAGCCATTTGAAAAAAACTGTCTTCAAACGAGCTTCAGATCGCAGCAGAGCAACTTGTCAGGTCTTATCCAAATGACTTGGACACTACATTTATTGATAGAACTGTGCCAGTTTTGTAACATTGGCCCACCATATCTTCACAGACCGAGAGCCAAAAGAATATCAAGCATGAGCTTTCCTGTACAGAGTTATCAATAGACAAGGGTTGCAGACACTTCCCAAACATGAGGATAGCCTAATGATAAGGTGGATTCAGACGCAACAAACTGATCGGCGAGCGCCCTCCCGTCATCTCAATTCACTGTAACGCGACGCCACGGACATCCATCGAAGCAGGAACCCGACTTGTAAATCTGGCTAACATGAGCATGCGGCAGATAAACTGCGTGAATTGGATCATCGACATCAATCAGCGACTCTTTCCGCCCGAAAATCAAGAAAAGTTTCTGGACTGTAAGTGGCTATAATTCCCATCCATTCTCTGATTTAAATTAAATTATTTTAACTGAATTCTTGCGTAAATAAATTTGGTAAGAACGCCTTCTGTTCATTCATTTCGTGTTTTTGCATTACATATTGTCCCCCTTGAAACAATGGGGTCTCCCACCAAAATGGGCCCGGGCCACCCACATCCTCAATCCTGCCCTGATACCATGATTCGCTTTATTGTTGATTCAATTTCGGAAAGATAAAAATTAAGTCTACGGTCAAATACCACAGCTGTCTCCTCACTGTTTTTGTTGTTGAGGCATTGATCTTATGATTATGGTATATTTGAAGTTGTTGAAGAAACTCCAAGGTATTCATAGCTGAGTCAGAAGCTAGGATTTAATATAAACCTTTGTAATAAAGACTTTATATATCACTTAAGTAATCCCTAAAATTCTTTTATAGTAAGATGAAGCTAGTATTTTAATATTCAAACCTTTAAGCTGAAAACTGCTTTTGATATCCAACCAGCACTATGCATAGCACCAAGAGTTCGTAATTTAATTCCACTTGGTGATTTTCCTTATAAAAAAAGATCATAATCCATTCTAGTAACTAACGATAGTCGTCTCTGGCCAAGTGATCCATAAGTTGCTTTACACAGGAAGAAGTGGTTCCAGTTATAATACGTAAAAGTGTTAAAAAAAAATGTAAATTAATCTGAATTAGCATCCTCATATTTCGCTGGATTAATTTCTTGACATTGCTACTTAAAGAGTTTAAAGAGCTGAATTTCAGCTAAAATTATTGCTCCTGTACACTCAGTAAAAGCGGCACCTAAGCCTAACTCTGAAAATATATGACAACATGCAATGTATAGTGACTAGCGATTTAATAATCGTTCAGCAAAGACATGTACTTCTGACAATTGTCCAGTATTGGCACCTAAAGTACCAAAACATATATATTTAACCAATGATTTTAGATTTTAACTGAAATATCATTGGTTATAGTTTGAAATATAGTATCTCTACTTCTATTGGCGATCATCGTAATTTTCAGTAACTTGCTATTAACCACTGCCGTCACCAAAATAGCAAGTTTATCTACATTCTCACTACCTGAAAGTTCACACAAGTTTAATGTCCCAGTCAACGGTCAGTATTGTATCTGGTTGAAATCATTCTTTTATCATCAAATACATTCTTTACGATATCGTTGACGTTAACGTTGTATATACGTTCAGTGCAATGCAAGTTCGTTTGGATCTAGACCAGCTTTTGTGGTTTCCAAAATTATCATGGTAGCCCTATCCTAGAAAATATTCCAGTCAAACATTGCTGGCAATGTAGATGAAATAACCTTGTTGCGACATTGTTTATACTTCCTTGAAAAGGTCTATTGCTTGTACTAGTACCATGTGATGTGTGTTAACGCTTGTTAATATTTCAGTTCATGGTTTGATTTCCTTTTCACGTTCGGAATGCAGATGTCTCATCAAATGTTTTTCAGACTGCCCTGTTTCTTATATTTTCTTTATTTAGTTTCTTCTCGTCGGAGACTATTACAGTTTGGAGGTTCTTTTTTCCTTTTACATTCAGAAAACAGTTTATCTTTGTCTTTGCTGGTCATTTCAATATCATTTAAATGAGCAGCGCCAAAAAGTTCTTTAGTATTCTCTAGAAACCTCTATTCATTATTTTGCCGCTTTATTTTTAAATTTTTTCTTTTCTTGAGATATATTCATTATTCTTATTATTAAAATTCTTATTAAAATTCTTTTATATTTATTACTCTTTTAATTTCTTTTTATTATTATTTATAAATAATTATTTACTTTATATATTATATACTTTTAAATTTATTCTTACTTTATTATTTATACTTTTACATTTCTTATTTAAATTTCTTTATAATTTCTATATATATATATATATATATATATATATATATATATATATATATATATTATATAATATATATATATATATATATAATATATTTATATATTATATTATATATCAGGTGGGTTTTGGGATTTTTTGATTACTTTTTTAGGAAAAAATCAATTTTGATTTTTTTTGAATTTATTTTATTTTTTTGATTTTTTCGATTTTTTTGATTTTTTCAGATTCGTGACGGTCACGCGAAATATATAATAATAATAATAATACAGGGTTGGTGATTTTTGGGTGATTTTTTAGAAAAAATCAATTTTTGGATTTTTTTGATTTTTTTGATTTTTTGATTTTCCATCAAAATCGTAGACGTCACACGAAATATCATTTGTTTAAAAAAAAACCCAAAACATTTCTCCATTTATTCAAAGTATTACTATTGCTAATATTTTTTTAACTTATTTTAAGTGATTTAAACATTTTTAGACATTGTAATTTTGTATATAAATCAAATGGAAAATCAGGAAGGGTAAGTAACTGTGAAATAAATAATAAAAAATTGTGTGTAATCACTATATTTTACTTAGGTTAGCTATGATTTTAATAAACGTTCCATCAATAAGCTAGCGCGCTGCAGCCTGGTAGATGGGCCCTAAAAGAGACTCCCAATTCATTTCAGTAAAGACTAAAGACCCAGCATGGCTTGGTGCAAACATAACACAACACCTTGGAGCGCATCAATCAAATTACAATAGTATACTGCAACTAGCTACTACTACAAAAGCAAAATCTATATACATAAGGTAAAAAAATGCTAACCACACTACACAGAGTTTAATAAGCGCCCCTTGCATCATAGTTAACCACAACATGCCAAGTTTCCTTAATAATTAACTAAAAGAAACAATTTGCTTTGTCAAATATACAGGCCTACTTCTATGGTTGTCAAACATTCATAAATACCCTACCAAATGTCCGTTTTTTAAAATGGGTAATTGTAGAAGAAGTTCTTTTTCAGTCTGATTAATAAAATAGTTAAACTGTATTGAAAACTATGAACATTCTGATGTACAGAAAAATGATTTATAAAATTATTTGAAGTTTTAATGATTATGGTAATTATTTACAATAAGTCTCTTATAACAGATTTTATGAAAATCACGGCCTAGACTCTAAAAAAAATAGTAATGAAGAATAAAATAAAATATTATTTGTCCGATCTCTTTAGAAAAAAAAGTTACAGCCTCTCAAAGTTTGGCATTTTCCCATACGGTTTTCTATTATTAAAAACTGAATGGGCCTCGAGATCGCTTAGGGCTATCCTAGTCAGATTACAATAAAGATTTGCTTAAGTATAACACCAGAATACTTAACAAACCCTATATAAACCTGCCACTAGGGAGGGTCCTAAACCGAGAACTTAACTTGGATTGGATTGAACGATGCCATAGCAACTTAGTACCTAACCTATATTCCATCCCAGGTTAGGTCTCGTTTAGGACCCCTACTAGTTCAAGTTAATATGTTGTCAAGTACCTATCTAATTGAACCCAACTTTAGTAAACACGAATTAGGATGATCCTAAACTGATTTTTTTACTTCATTTTTTTATAGAGGAATCCTGATTTTATTACTCTAAATTTTATGTATTGTAAAATTCTTCCTAAAGAGACCGATAAATATATTTATATGGATTCTTCATTCTTTTCTTTTTAGAGTCTTATGCTGTGATTTCACAAAAATCTGTAGGAGGCAATTATTGGTGGTAATATTTATCATTTTTATTGTTTTATTAACAATTTCTTTATAATTTACCTAAAGAAATGCTCAAAAAAATTGAGTAAAATGAAACAAGCATAACTCAGCTCGTTTTTTGATTATTGTTATAAGTTGATAGAATTGTGATGACATGATTACATGAAGGGCGACGCTAATACTCCGGTTTATATTAATCCCTATCAATTATATATTATTTTTTTCCACAATACAAATGTAACTTTTTGGATATCTGTGTTACCCATTATATAAATAAGTTGAATGAAGTTGTATACCACTTCGACTTGTCCTTAGAGTTGGAATATGTTAATAAAAACAAATATTTTTAACTATTACCTTATGATATTATTAACTTAAAAGTTTTCTTATGTGAAAATAAGGACTCAAGAAAAAAATATATTTGCTGTGCAAAACGTAAAAGCCGAGCAGCGCTGTTATGCATGTAATGCCACCCTGCCATATGCATCTTACCCTATGGTATCAAGGAGTTTTTATATTATCTATATATATATATATATATATATATATATATATATATATATTAATATATTATATATACATAATTATATCATAATATATATATATAATATCAATAAAATAAGTAAATTAATATTTTTTTTCTCTTCTTAAATATGTGCATAAAATTAGAAACCCATTTGGCTTTTTTTTAATATCGATTCATGCATTCAATCACATTCTTTAGATGAAAATCATCGGCAACTCAGTAAAGATGTGAATATTAATAAAGCTCGATTATATTTTCTCAAAAAATACGATATCCTAGCAGATGCAGGATTCCCTAAAAATCAGACTATTGCCTAATATATCAATATTCAATAACTATTAATATAACAATATAACTTATTTTTTATGCACTATATATATATATATATATATAACTATATATAATACATGAGTATATAATACACTACTTATCTATATAACTAGTACCTACCTACTAAGTATATATATATATATATATATATGTTAGTAATATACAAATAAATTTTACTTTTCGGCTAGTACTCAACTTTTTTTAGAGTTCATTTCGTATCTTTGTTGGGTTGACTTAAATTGAAAATTGATAGCTCTTGTTATATTGAATACACCTGGAATCGATATTTGGAATATATATACGGTATATATACGATATATATACTAACATATATATACTACCCTATCCGGTAGTATAATAGTATTATATACCTAGTATATACTATATATAAATAGTTTTACGCCATTATATACTATTAAGCCTTCGCTATTCATAACGTAATCATATTTACTCATAGAGCAGAGAGAGAGAGAGCAGAGAAGAGAGACGAGTAAATCTGTGGTCTAAATTCCAACCTAACACAAAACTTGTATATAACCTAAACTAAAAGCCCCCAGAAGTGACGCAAACAACTCATTATTGACTCACTGTGCCATATATAAACCAAGCCTACACCTTTAATTGTATTGATTCACTGTGCCGCCAAACTAGCCCTAACCTTTATTGACGACTGGCAACTACTTACATAGCCAGAACATTGTAAAGTAGCCCTAATCTTTATTGATTCACTGCACCGTAAAACTAGCCCTAACTTTTACTGATAAGCAACTGTTTTAGATAGATGTCCACGAAAGAAGAGATTAATTTAAATACCATAGACAATATTCTAACAGAAAATATTTATAATAAGAAATTATATATATATATCATATAATATAAATAATATAATATATATATATATAGAATTAAAGAAAATTATATATATATATAATATTATATAATAATAATCAGAAAATGTTTATTCAAATAAGTCTACAACTGTTTTTGGACTAAAATCAAAATACATTGACACCATTTGGCTCCTCGGGTTGCATCTTTGTCACAAAAAGTACATAATGCCACAAGTGCCTCCCCTTGCATGATAATACATTGGCAAACCAATCAGTTTTTGGGGGAACACTTTAATACCTTTTACTATAAGTCCATAATGAGTGATTTAATTTTCCAGCCATTCATTGGGATTCCCTTGTCTAATAAGGACCATAGTAGTTCTGCCAATTCATAAATTTGTAATAACTAGATAACTTTTTTGGACTTCGACGGTTCAACGAACCTACAACGATTAACGATGCACTATTAGCACTTATATTAACTAACGAGAAAGTAGGTGGATAAAGTTAGAGTTGAGAAATTTAAGGACTTAGTGACCATATTAACCCCCACCTCCCCATTAATTTAATGAACTGTATCTCTGGGCTAACATTGCCAAGTTAATAAGGAAAGACTTAGATTTCCGAATGGCGATTTTTACCAAAATTTCGAGACATGCTTAATACAACTGACATAGAGAGTTTTAAAGACCAAAACTGTTTATCATGTGGGAACTTTAATGATCAAATATATTCATGATATTCAATTGGTATGTTTTAAAGATAAACCCCATTAGGGTGGCGAAGAGAGAAAACCTGTTTGGTTGAATAAAGAGATAAGAGAGAAAATAATGAAAAGCGTAGATGTCTTAAAATATTCAAGGTAGTAATAAGGAAGATAATTTAGAAAATTATAGGAAAAATAGAACAGAACATAATCAGTTAAAAAAAACACTCAATAAGAAAGGCAAAGAGAGAGGCCGAATATAATTTAGCAAGGAAATAATAAGAATCTGAAGGAGTTTTTTTAGCTTTATAAATTTAAAAGTAAGATTAGGACAAAATCTGGTCAATAAAATTAATAAAAATTTAGTGAGTTCAGATAAGGATTTGGTCAACATTTTCAATGCTTTATTTGCTTTCCAGTGTTTACTGAAGAAAAGATAGATACTAGTTTTGGAGACTAATAGTTCTCTTGTCATGCAATGTAACAATAGACTTATCAGAATTTGCAATTTGACGTACACAGATTAACATTTTCTATTAGATCATCTTGACCAGTAAAGCTTGCAGGCCCTAGATGGATATATGGTAGACGTTCTGAAAGAGGGGTGTACCAGCTTGCAAGGCTGGTACTTTGGATTTTGGGCGATTCTATAAACCATTGGTGAGGTCCAATGACTGGAAAGAGCATATCGTCTGGTGCTATTTTACTAGACAAGTCAGTAGAACAGACTTTGGGAAATTATAGGCTAGTTAGCTTAACACTCTGGTTGTAAAGGTTCTGGAAAAGTTATGAAAGGTCATATAGAAATATTTGAAAGATAACAAGCATGGTTTCAGAAAGGGTAGCACACGGTTTCAGAAAGGGTAGGAAATGTCAGACAAACTTTTTAGACTTTAGGAATACTATTCTCAGATATTTGAAATCCAGTGATACTTCGTTACTTTAGACTTTGCAAAAGCTTTTTGATAAGGTTCCCACATACGGCTGATGAACGAAGTTTATTGCAATGTGGTAATAGGCTGAGTGGTACACTGGTTGGATTAAAGAGTGCGTTTGCGCAATAGAAGACAGTGTGTACAACTAAATGGAATAAATCCTCATGGGAAATAGTGAAGAGTGGTGTTCCCACACGGGTTCATGCTGGGGGCCACTATTGTTCCTCACATATATAATGATTTAGACCAGGACTATCATTGGCAAGGTTTCTAATCTACATTTCAAGATGATCACCAAACGTGGCCACAAGTGAAAAGTGAAGGATGTATAGAGAAAAATGATCTTGATAACTTCTTGGGTGAATCCAAAGATGGCAAATGAAATTTAATAGTAAAAAGTGATAGGTTCTTCACCTAAGTTACTCAAATAAAAGTTTTAACTGCGATATGAATCGTCGGGATTGGCTTGAGTCTGTGGACCCAAAAACCGATCATAGGTGTGAATTTCAAGATTTAAATCTGAAAGTAGCTATCAGAGTTTGGATAGCTTGAACTAACACTAATCAAGATGCTGCGGCATAATAAATACGAATGTAACTCACGATTGCGCCCGTCATGTAATACGTGAATGACCTTATTATTTTTACAAGAAGCAAGGAAGTTATCAAGTAAACTGTATATTAGGCTATGTTAGGCCATAAATAGAGTATTCGTGCACAAGTTTGGGGGCCTCATGTTAAAGAAAGACTTAGATATACCAGAGCGAGTGGAATGTAGGGCAACAAGGATGATTTCTAGCTTTGAGGGGGTTTGAGGGTAGAAGCTATGAGGAGAGGCTGAAAGGAGTTAGGAATGTTTTCTGTTAGAAAGGCGATTTCTCAGAGGGGACATGATAACAAGTCCTACAAAATATTTACCATCTATTGATAATAACAAACCGATAAAATTATCCTAGTAGAGCACACACAAGGTGACCAGGGGGCATAACAAGAAAATTAAGAAGAAGCATGCCATCTTGATTATAAGAAAGCATGCTTCAGTAATAGGGGTTGTTAAATTTTTGGAATGGTCTTCCACAGGAGGTGTTTGAGTGTGACTCGATTGCAACATTTAAGAAAGGTGTTGGATAGGTATATTGGATGGTTAGGGTTTTCATATAATATATTTAGACGAAGCCAAATTGGCGGTTTTAGTTACAGTAGTTATTAATGTTAGAACATAAGAACCATAACTTAGTTATTCATGCATGTGGATGATTTGGGTATAATATATCATTTATCATAGTATATTTTGACTAAGCCCCAAATTGGGTGTATTTTTAGTTACAGTAATTTGACAAGCCCTAGGTGCTTTGTGGATTTGCATGAGCATGTTTGGTTAGTGGGTTGACTGGGACAGTCTCGACAGGCCCATGTGGCTTCTTACTGTCTCTATGTTCTTAATGTCTTAAAGTCCTTGGCCTAAATCATGTATATATATGAGGAAAAATAGAGGTCTTAGCATTG
The DNA here is from genome assembly GCA_015478945.1 of Trachelipus rathkii. Lineage (NCBI taxonomy): Eukaryota > Metazoa > Arthropoda > Malacostraca > Isopoda > Trachelipodidae > Trachelipus > Trachelipus rathkii. The sequence goes on from JABUQX010040454.1 coordinate 15,108, forward strand.
AACCCTGTGAGACACCAAACTTCAGTATTTTCCCTGATGACCTATTGCATTTAGTAGTCACGCGCTTCTATTTAATAACACTTTGTCAGCCATGTAACCACTCGAGATATATAATATATATCTATATATCTATAAATAATATATATTATATATTATTTAAATTTATATATATATTATATAATATATATTAGTATAAATTATATTATAGATATCATATATCATATATGTTCTTAATCTATATGATCCAATAATCTATAATTGAATAAAAAAATTTAAGCAATTTTTTTTTAATACCTCCATATTTAATGCCTAAAACATTGCAGACTACGTTAAATATGTGGGTCATGCATAAGAAGTTTTTGTATTTGGAGATGAAAAATGAATGTGGTTTGCCATTTCAAGCAAAGGATATAAATAAGCTACATCCTAGACATTTTAAGAACAAGCCCTGTAAAAAAGTGAAGAATAATAAGGGACAATCTGACACAAAAGGTATAAAAGCCATCAATGTATATTTTATTTTTTTATATGAATCATATAAACTAGGTAATTCTCTAAAGTTCTTAGTATAACTGTAATTATTTTACTCCCACGCTGTTTTTGTTTGAGCTTGTTTTTAACTCTCCTCTCTCTTTCCTCTCTCTCTCTCTCTCTCTTCTCTCCTCTCTCTCTCTCATCTCTCTCTCTCTCTCTCT
>JABUQX010040455.1:0-30987 GCA_015478945.1 Trachelipus rathkii
CCTAGACGTGCGACCATGTTGCTTATGTACTAGTATTGTCAGTAAAAACGCCGTTCTGAAACTAGGCCTGCTGCCAAATCAGCCACTATTAAATTCGTTCCTTAATTTTGAATTCAGTTAACGTTCGGCTTTCTCTCGGCAGTGATGCATCAAGAACTAATACCAGTTCTGACACAGAAAATGATGATGAAGAAAATCACCATGTGACGCCTGACTGCTGCCTCAGCAATGGTCTGCTACGTGCAACAGCTTGGATTACTCGTCTTTCACCTCCCTGCTCCCTTGCTATACCGATTCAAATGCACCACCCCCCCAATCTTGTGTGGCAATCTAGTAACAATCACAAGTAGCCTGGTATATATCGAGAGAAACACGGCTATATTCCACGTTAGATGACCAAGGGTCTTAAACAGATGAGGCTACGTACTGATATGCCTACATTTTGGGACCCTCTTCAACATAAATACTTGTATTTGCCGAGCATTTACCGTCAATTTTTGGATTAAAACCAACCCTCTCATCCGAGCAACTACTGGTTTTGCTTCATAATCTTGCGTATTCGGAGCCCTCGCTAACAGTACGGTGGGTGTACCGTATGGCTCAACCCAGGTTGTCGATTTGCTTTTGGAGAACAAAGAATAAATGAGGGGAGGATTCTTTCATCAGTTTTAATTACCGGGACTTAGTGACTCTGTCTCCCTAGTAAAGCAGTACTTTAACAAATATGTTGACAGATTCATTTACAAAACGAAAGTGGAGCCATCTCGAGCTACTTTTTTGAAAGTAGCTGAGCTACTTTCATGCTCTGTTAACATCTCAATTCTCGCAGCCTGAAGGAAGCTTTGTGTGGTCATAAGCCAACAGGTTTAACCGGTCACTCCCATGTGGACTATATTCGACCCAAACGCTCTTGCTGCCAGCTGACCGGTGCTGAACAGAAACCAACAACCGCGAGCAGACGAGCGCCCAGCACCGGGCAGGCGTGAGAAATTCTCACACTCAGATAGATCGTTGTGGCTTTTTGATTCTTCCAGTGACGTTTAAGCGTATAGTCGCATAGTATTTGAATTTATTTGGTGAATACACGCTGAGTTCATAGTAGTGTGTGTGTGACTTGCGTAGAACATGAAGGGAAGATATTCAAGTCAAGAAGGGTACTTATTACGCGTGAGCTCTCTAGCAGGGGATAATTATGAGTAAGTTTTCTCGAGACTGTTCTATGTGATAGTAATTTCCGTAGGGTGGGATTTGGTTTAGAAATATATAGAAATTGTGATCTATTACTAAATTAATATACATTGTACAGAAAGCCAATCTGACGTAATATGATTAATACAATAAGGACCGTATATCTTGGTTACGAGGTATACTCTATTTGTTTAAACATTCTTTGTTAATTATAAAATACATTTATCAGTTTTGGTCAGTCTTTAATATTTTATTGGAAATAAGCTTCACTAGCTCTGTGCTTATTCCTTTTACATTTTTTCTAGAAATGCAATTTCCATTTCAGACGTATGATTAGGTTAGATTAGTACTCAAGATGTGACTGTTTAATAGTGGTAGTACTCTAATAGTTTGGTCGATTTGCGTCCAGCTATGTTCATTTCAGGGAAATGAATATTATTGAAGGAATATATATATACACAATATTTTTTAGATAACCTAGTTAATGTGAGTTAATAACGTAAAATATTTTAGCAGTTTTCATATACTATATCCCTTGAAGTTTTGGCTTTGTAAGCGAGGCTTTATTAAAAATCAGAATTTAGCCAAGTTCATGTGGACTAAATATTTACACCAATTACAACCAATTATTGCTTCATTTCATTTGACCGCCCGAGAGCGCCACATATATAAACGCGTTTGAGTTTTAACGGATCTACACCAGAAAGCTCATGATTTGCAATACTAAAAGGAAATTATTTGAGAGAAAATTCTATAATTTTACATCGTCACTGATTATATTGTACTACATTCTGAGACATTTCGTGATAGCGAGAGTCTGATTTCAAAAAGTCCAGTTACGTTTGCTCTAGGCCAGAAATACTTATTGTTAGATGGTGGTTTCTAAAGACTCGTCTAATAAAAAGATGATGGTCCGTATGTGTATGAGAGGCTGGAAACAAATAATGAATACAACTAACTCCTAGAGATCAACGATGAGAAAAAAATATCCAAGCTAAGATATGCAAAAAAATTAGCAGAGCCCAAGGCACACAGACTGGCTGGGCAGCCAAAATCCACAATAAACCCTACCTCATACTCAGCTTCATTTGTCATCATTATACGATGATTTGAGTCTGATTTTTAATGATTACATATGAATGCAGATAAAGCTTTGTAAAATCGCTTTAGATTGAAAAAAATTTATTTTGTTCAATATGGTTATTTTACCATTTTTAAAAGACAAATTAATCCACAACTAGAGCATCAATACGTAGATATAATACGGCAAGAACTATCTCTCGCAAAATCAGGCTGTGCTAATGGTCCGAATAGTTGCCAACACACCTATATTTATTCGCCCTGTCTAATGTCCTTCTATTCTAGTAGTGTGTATTTCGTGCGTAATTAGTTCCAATTCTCCATTCAACGATATCTATTTACTAAAGTTAATAACACACGAGCTATCTTTTCTACAAAGCGTTGAAAACTTGGCCTTAGATTGAAAGCCGTACTTTTCAACACCCATGTTAGGAGAAACCGGTCTCCAAAGTATTAAGTCAGGTCAATAACAAACTGTTCTCTCATGCTCTGTATTTCACGATAAACACATAATATTATGCTATAGTAAACAGCCTGAAATTACGCACCAATTAGTAAGAAAAACAATATTGAGTGTAGACAGAAATGTAGAGTATCAAGGTAAAACCAATGATTACTTCAACAAGGATAAAATGGTATTACCTCCAATCTGGTGATTAAAATCTCAATAGAACAATGTAAGCTCCTGGAATTCTTAAATTGAAACTTCAAAACTTCTATATAGATTTTATATATTATTAAACATTCATTGGCGAGTTGTGTTTTTGTAGTGGGTTTTATCGATAGTCCAGGACAAGATCTGGTAAGAACAAGATATTATAGTACCACAACAAATTATGTAGGATAAAATTTTATTTTAGAAAGGATTGTCCCTCCTGGTTAGAAAACCCAAAGCCAAAATTAATGAAAATCGAGTAATTGCTTGATAGTCTCTTCCTACGGAAAAGTCTATTGAAATAATATTTTCTAAACTATTGTGGAGAGAGTTAAGGAAAGCTAGAAGTTCAGTTATTGATAGGAGCTGAAATAACACTTTTGGCAGAACAGGCCAATATTAGTGAGTATGTATAAGTTATAATATCAAATGAGGCTGCAAAATATTCTTATACATTAATAAAGAAAAATACAAGTAACAATCTAAATAGAGCTGAAGAAATCTGATAGAATTAATTGGATGATAGTAGTGGGAAATTATATAATTTTAGAAGATATTGAACGAAATAATCTAAATTATATGGTAACTAGATCTTGACATAAATAACAATAGTTTTTACAGAGTGTTATATTATTTACCATGTCGTCATACTATTTTTTATGTTAGTTTTTGAATACTCTTACATACAAATCTGGTTATTGTTTAACAACTCAATATATTTAGTAAGTTAAAGTTTTGTTAAACTAAACCATACCTTGTACACAAGTCATCCTGTGAATAAAGGTGAGTATAATTATATAGATTCTATAAATCATTAAAATAGTTAAGAAATCGGCACTCATTAGATATATACTACTTTAAGGCCATGACCTATATATATTCCTTGCATTAATATCTTTCTTTTCATGAATGTAGTGAATAGTAGACTTGTTATATTATTATTAACTATTGTATATAGTGGTTATAAGATATTGTTTAATTAAAGATGAAGTAACACAATGACCTAATGTGAAAGTACTGGTCCAATAATAAGCATGTAAGGTTAAGTAAATATAAATACTTTCCTACTATTCATCATATACACTATATCTTAGTTGTCTATTATATGATTAGATGAATTGCTGATTTATAAAACGCACCATACCGATCTGCGCACTTGCAATTTCGCTCATTATGTGTACTTACAAAAAATAATATTGCATAAAAGATTATTTGTAACAATAAGGATAAGATCCATCACAATCATATAATGAGGGAAGGAGCATCTGTTTTATCTTCTGGTGTCGAATAGGCTTGGTTTTTCCTTAAACAAGGTTTTATATAGCCGATGTGATTTCAGTCATCTCCTGCGTTTGTCACCCTGTGTGTTAAACTAATAGGACCCACTATTTACTGAATGGGTATGTTCCAATGACTCGAAATGACCATAAGAGAGTTATTATTGGAACTATTATTAGCCTTTGCAAGTAACAGTGTGATTTGGAAATCCTGGAGCGAAACTTAATAAGAAAGAGCTGGTAATTACTACAAAGGTACTTCGTGGATAGATTTTTGTAAGATGTACTACGACACCAAAAAACTGGCAATTTCGACTTACATCTATCAATCCAGGTGTACATAAGACCAACTTGTCGATATAGTAGTAAGTGAAGTGTTTTTATATCTATTTATTTTTGTTCAGATTTCACTTTCAGTGAGTAACATAATTTATATGATTTAGACGAACCTGTATGAAAAATATTATAACTAAATTATATCTCAATAACAAACCTCCGCGTGAGCATACAAAGAGGATACTTATTTTTTTTTGTTCTCTCTCAAATGTAATATTACCCCAGTTGGATCAGATATATATCATACTATAATAAGGTAAAATGAATGCTAATTAAAATTAAGCTCAGCAAGACGTCTTAATTTTTTGCTTGCAAAAACTTACACTATAATCCAATTAATTCTAAGATCTCCCTCTAAAATTTCCTAAGGTTAAAAGGGGCCCCTTTCGAATCTTTAGCCGAGGGCCCACCAAAAAGGAGGCCAGTCCGGGCCTGATTAGATTAGACCCTTCCCGTCCTAAGGCAGAACATGTATAACTTCAATCATCCCTTCAGATGTTTGACCACTATCCCTCCACCTGCCAAAATCTCATTTTCCGACTACCGTTTTTAACTTGCTTTACTGGTGAGTGGGTTCCATCTGGGTGTTTTACTGGTGGCGTTGGAATTTTCTACGAACGGGTTTATGACTAGACGAACACCTTCACCTTCACTCGGGTAAGTGTTTCTTTCAGTATCATCTTTTTGTCTATGGCCTCGATTGAAGAAAATTTCAAGCGAAAGTAGTAGCTCTAGTGAATACAGACTCCCAACAAGATCGATATATAGGTTCTTTCAATACTTAAAGTACAATAACATCTTGAATCTAAAGAAGATCCAGGTGACCTTGGCCTTCACATGTTCAAATAGCATTGCACCTCAAGAAAAAACACAATATTTATTATTATTGAAGCTATTATATAATTATGTATATATAATATAAATATAATTATATATATATATTATATATATATATATATATATATATATAATATATATATAATAATATATATATTATATTATATATATTATATATATATTATAATATATATAATAATTAATATAATATATTATATTTATATATTACTATTAATATATATATATATACTACAATAATATTTATATATATAATTAATATATATTAATATTTATAATATTATATATATATATATTAATATATTATATATATATAATAATATATATATATATTAATATTAATATAATAATATTAATATATAATAAGTATAATTATAATTAACTATATATATACCTATTATAATCAAACATATATAGGATAACTTATATCTTAACACCAATAAGATACAACAACATAACATAGAGCCTCTATAGACTAATTATAATTATAATACTATATAAATACATGCGTAAAAATGTTTGTTCAGGTGATATGTCAGAAAATTACTATAAAATTATATACAATTATTACATTAACTCCAAACATTAAAGATGGTAAAATTGTAATACTAAACAAATATTATACTGAATATATATACCTATATTACAAAATATATATACAATATAAATATACAATTACATATACACTATATATATATAAACATAAACATAATCAAATACAATTGCAGACTAATATAAACAACCTAATAATATCAATATATAACCATAATAATATGAAACAAACGAACCATAAAAGTGATATTCGCAAGCAATCTCAATTCTCGTCCCAATTTACATCTCATATTAGGTTTCTAGTGGTAAGGCACTATCTATATTCTACCTCATACTAATTAGTTTTAAATCACGTTATAATATAAATGATTAATACAAATAGCGTTAAGGACTACCCATGAAGGACTAGATTATAAATTCGGAATTCATTTGGTGTCTTAGTAAATATTATCCAGGCCATCTTTGATTACTTACGCGTTAATTACAAGATGATACTGCGTGGTGAAAGAATAATTATAAGTCTGAACTCTTCTATATTTGATTGGCTATAAGACGATATATCTACTATCCTGTTTGCAAAAACCTTTATCTTTCCTAAATCACGTGAGGGTTAATCCCGACTAATTCAAATTTCCAACCTAATTTATATATATTGACCTATTTAGAAGGACAATTTCACATCAGCTATGAGTGGATCTGTCCTTTAATTCATCTCCGACTATATTGAGATCTTGTTTAATTTAAGACTATTTAAGGAGTATAGACGATACGTTACGTACCTGCTTTGCGCACCCCTATGATCGCTGGTGAAACCTCTCCTCCACAGGGAATATGTTCTTTTAATAAACCTATATCTTCGTGTGGATTGTCAGTGTTCAGGCTTTAACTATCCATTGATAGATTTATGATATATATAATTCTATCAGGATGAGCGTACATTTAATCGTTACAGTAATAATCACCAGTATATGTAATATATGTTAAATGTACTTTAATGAAGATTACTAAATATAAATTATTTGCTACTAACTCATTACTTGATATTAAGAAATACACGCTTTTCAATGAATAGTTAAATAGTTAGTATAGCTATATCACTAAAGGTAGATATCCTTAGTATGAGTATAAATGGCGGTTCATAAGCTCGGTAGACCTCGCTTGTGACTCACAGTGTAGTATCATTGTGCTGTAAGTGATATTTTGGCAACGTATCCATCACGTGGGCTTAACTTTGGTAGGATATCTATTCGTAAGTCTAGTAGTATCACCACTGTGAGGTAGCTGGTTCCTCCCTGATGAGTTCCTACATATTTCTTTAATTTGAATTTCACCCTAATTGAACCTATGGCGTGTGATATATGAGTGTTGTTATATATACCTGACCATATTATCTCATTAGTACTTTCAAATATTGAGCGTTTATTTTTATCACCTACCACCCTACTTTGTTCTCCCCACTACAATCCCTTATGTTTCGTCATCACAAGTGCTGGTTAACCCGTAAGGTTCATCAATAATCTTTTAACTTAATTGGAATGTATTAATGGACCTTTAATTAACTATATTTGACTTCAATGTTAAACCAACCCCTCGCAATCTTGTACTATCTAAACTTGGTACGTTGGGCGTATTCCGACGTACAAGGGTTCTATTCTGAGTGGCGTAAGCACACTAGACAGTTGATAAGTGAGCTCTCAGACTACTCATTCTATTTCCGATAATAGCTTGTAGCTTTATCTACATGAAAGTTAGGCTTAGAAGCTTACTTTTCCAATAGTCTAGCTTTACTAAAGTCTGCGAGGCTTCGAGGTCTCGGGATTTCCGACGAGTTTGCGCGCAGACGTCGTCCGCCCCAGGCGCGAAAAAACCGAGAATTTGTTTTCCTAAGCAAGATAAAGCGACACCGTTCACCGGCAATAGCGCGCACAAATAATATCATCGGCGCGTTGCCGCTCGGAATCAGTCACAAAAATATAAATTTAACCTTATTCTAGCTGTTGAGTGATTGTTGCGGGAGAGTGTTAAGAGACAGGTAATACATTTTACAAACTCAATAAAAATGAGATTCTGCCGAGTTCGGAATTGCAAAATCACAGTGACTCGATTTAGACTGATGAGATCCGAGGGGTTATCTAAACATATTAATTATTTTTCTAACATTTATGAGCTAGTATATTTATATATTATCAATGAATTTTAGTTAAATAGAGAGATATAAAATTATAAAGTAATCGTACTGTATATACTTAATATACGGAAACTAGTAGTATACCATAGAAATAAATAAAAATAATAAACACGAAATACTTGATATACTCACCTTTAAATATTATAACTTAATAGTAAGGTTACGGGCTAATATAAATATAAGCCCCTAGCAATTAGGCATCTAAATCACTATATGCTCCCCTCATACTGTATACCTATACGTACCTGACTTCCTATATTATATATTATTAAGGCACGTATAACGATGATACATCCTATAATGTAGATATGGAATATATATAAAAAAAAAACAAATATGAAATAATTAAATAAATATATATATATATGTAGTATAATCACGAATAATAAGTTATAGGATAAATATTAACTTATATATAATTATCAGTAATAAATAAAAGCTTATACTAGTAAAATATATTTATTAATGTATATTATATTATATAATTAAAACTAATTCCTCTATAGTTTTTACTGTTCAAATTATAAGAGGTGACAATTGGCACACTCCTAGCCAACAAATAAAAGCAAGGTGAGAATCAATAATATCACAACCCACCATCCAACCATACTCCTGTCCATCCGTGATCTACTTATATATCTTTATATATCCGCAATCTATTGATCTATTGATTTCTATTGATCTATTGATCTATAAATTCAAGTCATATTATTCAATCAGTAATTTTATTAAAATTGTTATGTTTTACGGGCACGTACCACTAAATCAGTGTATCTAAAGATCAAAAGTAAGCACTCATTCAACCACCCTATTTAACACAAGAGCTAGTAGATGATCTAAATTGTCGGGTATTGGAGTTCGATTGATTTCGAAGTAAGTTTTAATTAAAATATTGTTATGTTTACATACCACGTATAGTAATGCTGTAAATCAATAGGAAGCTCTACGATAAGCTGTTGTATGAGAAGAACCCCCTCCCAAACCGTGCTGCGATTACGTAGCGTACGATTCTTGTACGTCTTTACAGAGAGTAAACGAACATCAATTATTAGTTATTGATCCATAAGGTACGCATGGTTGTGGTGTGTTGGTGTGTGTGTTTAATAGAAGTGTACTAACCAATTGTAGTGGAACATAGCATTCTCAAGGAGCTCACCACGAGAAAAGGGTGAGAAGCTTAAGAGTTATAACAGTTTCATGGCCCTAGATATGACTAATATATAAAGAATATATATAATATTAATTATAATATAAAGAATAAACGTATATTAATATATTCATATATTAATTTATAAATTATAATATTTACTCAACCCAATTTTTATAAATTATTACAATCCGTTATATACAATATATTTTATATTATATCACCTCATTAAAATAGTACTCATTGACTACATGCAGACTATAAAATTGTTAAAACATTATATAAATAAAATAGTTTAGTATCCACTTTGAATAAACCTCATATGAACACTATGATGAAACAGAAAGAAGCTTCCACATTCGGTGAGATGTAAAATCGGTTGAGCTTTAACAGGATTTATATGTGTTTTCAGTACTGCCGTAATGAAACTAAGGACCACTAAATGGGTTCTAGCTCGCAAAGACAAAGGATGATGATAAAGTAAAAATGGGGAATATGAGAGCTGAAAAGCAGTATAAGGAGATGGGGGTACTTCCTGCCACTCAAAAAAACTGTGTCATTCGTACGACCATGTACTCTATGTCAAAATTCGCAGAGCGAGTGTATCAAAGTGCTACGTGTATCTGGTGTGAAGTATGAGTTTCTCATTACGTATAAGAATTCCGCTACTCAATTATTAATTCACTATTGAGAATACTGTGTTACATTGATGTGAAAGTTTTTGTTTTTGCAAAAGGTATTTCGATTAAAATTTTCAATGTAAAAATAACAAGTGAGGCCCTAATCAGGTAGAAGTCTTTGTAAAAGCAAGTAAACAAAAATATCCGACAAACCCAATGATTAGTGGCTCGCCGAACATCCCAAAACTCGTGCCAATAAAGCAAAAGTGTAAAGTCCTATATTTACTGCTTTACTCGTTTGTTTAATCGCGTTCTTTAGCCCACTAGGAGCTAGTAAACATTCCGTAGTGGAATAGTGAGTGCCACCGTAGTAGGTGAAACTCCATCAGTGAAGGTCGATAGTGTCACATGATAGAGGTATATGTACAAAGATCCCAAAAACAGGATAGCTAATATATATGAATATCAGATCAGATATATAATCCATATTATAATATATATATAGTAAATAAATATTATATTAACATAATAATATAATATAATTGTATATATAATATAATAGTATATGATAATAATATATAATAAAATATATTAATATATTATTATATAATATAATATATATATATATATATATATATATACCTAACAACATAGACACTTCTACCACCACCAACAACAACAAAACAAGTAGGCGAGAACAACAACAATACTAAAAACAACAACAAACAACAATCAACAATCAACAAAAATAACAAACATAACAAACAATAATCAAATGATAATAACAACAACAACCAACTATACAACAAAAACAACAACAAAACAACAACAACAACAACCGACTAAGTGTCATTTATTTTCTCTAACTTATCTGAATAAAATATATTATATATATTATATATAAATATATATATTATAATATAATATATATATAATAATATAATATATATATATAGATATATTAAAAAATATATAATATAATAATAATAAATATATATTAAAATATATATATATAAAAGTAGAACCAACTTAGAAATAGATCTTGATTAGATTGTTTAAGACGGGTTAGAGAAGACCCATAGACTACCCACCCTGACTGGACTCCAATCAGACATGTCTATGTTAAAAGGTGTCTTATATAATATATATATAGAATATTAAATATATAATAACTAAATCTATATATATAAAAATATAAAAAATATATATACATATATATATATATATATATATAAAGAATATAATATATATAAAATATATTAATATTATATTCGTATTTACTATTCCTTAAAGACTTGCCACAATGCATATAACTAATAATAAGTATTAAAAACACATCAAAATGAAGGAAAACAGAGGATACGCCGCTCGGAAATGTCGTAATGTAATGGTACACACCCCAACGATCTTGGTCACGACGAATTTGTTTTAATTTAAAGAATAAAACTTAAAAAAATACAAACTATCTTTATCAGATATAATACCATTATGGAATGCGAATAAAACGTTAGACATTAAACAAATTCCCCAGTGAGTCTAGACCACAAGTATGACCAAACGTTTCATACATAAATTTTAACTACACATAGCAGCCACGCACGTTTTCAATTCGAAGAATATATAATAAAATACACTAATATTTTTTATGTTTAGTAATTATATGAGATATAATATAGCAAAGAAAACGTTTTTGACTGAAACAAAGACTTAAAGCAGTCGGGGCAAATAGCCCCCCTCATGCATGTGTCCATCACACCCTCTCTATCCGACCCATGCTTTACTGCTTTACTAACATATACTACAGCTTTGTGACTGACCCCATTTGCATGGAAAGGAAATACAAAGAGTAATAGATAATAAGATTCTGGGCACTTTAAATCAACCTAACATGCAGGAATACATTGAAAACACGGAGAGCGTGTAAGAAAAGCGAATTCATACTCCTGGTATATTTACGTTAAATCTATAGTGGTACATGCGACAAATATATTAAGCAGTCAAGACAATGCGGAATCTATCTAGAGTCCGATTCGCAAGATGATTCTATAACAGTTTGTAGTCCAGTTATGTTAAAGTAGTATCAGGCGAAGTAGTGGCGGTGGACGTTGAGTACGTAAGAAGTACTAGTAAAGATCATTTGGGTACGTAGTAGATACCAATGGTGGAGTAGCAGTAAATTAGTAGCTCAATTGCGATGAAGTAGTAAGTAGTATAAGGTAGGAATCAAGTAAAGTGAGTAAAGTGAGTTAGTAGATTAGTAGTGAAGAGTATAGACTGAGTAGTGATGATATTATGAGATAATAAAGTAGAAAATCGAGCTAAAGTGGACTAGAATAAGAAGTAGTAATCACCACAAATTACTATTTCAATCCGAGATATACATTTTATATTTTCACCCATTCCCACTAAGCCTTATTATAAAGAACAAAGCGGCTTAAATGTGTAGGAACCTTATCTCTAAGAAAACAAGAGTGTTGTCCACAGAAAAACATACTTTCCGAAAATCAACTCCAAACGTTTATAGTTAAAAAAAAGACATTAGATCGGTGAAGGTTTGTAGTAGTCAAGATGCGAATGAGGCAGATTCGATCAGCCGACTATGTCAAGTTGGTTATCTCGATTAGAAAAAGCCCACTATCCACCGTGCAATACGACAATATATGTATTGAAAGAGTAAAGTAAGATGAACAGAAGTTCATCAATACAATACGAATAAAGAGCTGAGAAAAGAAGAAGAGATGAGTAATACAACTTCGGAACGCTCAATGGTTCAGTAGCCTGCATTTGCGGTGAAGCCAGGACTGGATCACAGGGATCATGTGCTGCCATCTTATCGGCCGGAGTCTGACTGAGATCGAGCGTCGAGAACAACAAGTCAGACGACTACAATAACTCTAACACTAAATCAGGAGTACGCTGATGAAACAGACATTTTTTTACTACATGAAGATGTGAAATATATTGGGTGAAAAATCGGAGGGGTAGAAATTACTATATATATATATAATATATATATATTTATATATATATATATATATATATATATAGTATATACAATATATATATATATATTATATATGATATTTATATATATATATAATATATAAAATATATATATAATATATATATATGATATATATATATTATATATATATTATATATATATATATTTATATATATATATATATATAATATATAATATATATATATATATTATATATATATAAATATAGTATAATAATGGATATACCCCTAAAGAAAATGAGATATGCTTAATAATAATGGATATGCCCGTGGTATGCCCTGGTAAACTACACTCAGCCCATAAGTAGTATATATATACCTACGAATTAGAGCACTCTGCTGATAAAATCTGTAAATGACCTGTGCAGATTGTGGACGCGGCGTGCGTAACTGATCACGAGACCTCATGAACTGCAAGTAGAGGTGTAGTCTATTCTTACTGGTTGACGAATATCTTCTCTCCTCCACATCACCATAGAAACTCCTCTGAAGTTCATCGCATTCTTCCACCCGCTCCTTCCATCTTTTCTTCGTGCCTGCCGCTGCGCGGGTCCGGAGCCCGACGGGACGAAATAGCCCATATTAACAGGCGAGTCACATCTTCGAGAATCCATTCCCTCGTCCAATTCTCATTGAATGTGTCATACCATGTCTGGTTGATTCTTGCTGTATATGTTTCAGATGCCAAGCATTCCGATCCATACACTAGTAATGGTCTCAGTATTGTTTTGTACATCACCATTTTCACTTCTATTGGTATATTTGCTACCAAATTTCAGGTACTGTATGTTAACTATCTCCCCTCCTTGATCTCCTCACGCCCTCCATTCATCTCTCCCAAGTGTTTGAATTTATCCAACTGCTGTAGTCCTCTTCCTTCTATATTGATGTTCATTGTTCTTTCTCTAGCTATTCTCATTACATCCGTCTTCTCCGTATTCATCTTCATACCTATTTCACCAATTTGGGAATTCCATCTGTTCAACATTTCTTGCAAGTCCACCCCTCGCCTGCTATCAATGCTGCATCATCTGCGAATAGTAGTGTGTGTGCTCATTGCCACCTGATCTACATATTCTCTTCAGTCCGTAATCCTGTATTAAATATGAAAGCAGGGGCAAGACACACTGCCCTGTTCACTCCCTGAACTCGCCTCAAAACCCAATCCTTCTTCTCTTACTTTCTGCCCTCTTATCTTATTTCTTGATACCGCTGTTATGTACTTTTTATTGCGCCTTTTTAATTTTTGTGGTAATTCATACTCTTCTTCGTCCTGTGCTCGCCATAGCTTTTCCCTATCAAAGGCTTATCAAGGGCTTTTTCAAAGTCCACCACAAACGCCACATCTGTTCCTTTATTCCATTCTATTGTTTCTATCAACATTTAATATATATATATATATATATATATATATATATTATAATATATATATATTATATATAATATATATATATATAATATATATATATAATATAATATATATATATATATATATATATATATATATATATATTACATATATATATATAATATATATAATATATTAAGCATTTATATATTATATTATTATAATTAAATTTAAAATTAGATTTATATTTATTCATAAAATAAATATGTATATGAATAATATAGATTGTTAGACCATTCCCACGCTATTTATGATATATTATTTGTTAAAAATCTTAGCACAGATAAATGAATATTAATATACCAGTATCATCAATTGTATACTACCACGTACATATGTGCAAGTATTAATAATATTCTTGTACCTCATTCTTATGTATTATACAGTAAGTGAGTCTTTCGCTAGATAATAGATACTCAAGCACAGCAAGAATCTCGTAACTTTGCACCGACTTGTTCAGTTATCGTACTAATAAGTATCATATAAATATACGAATGTGAGAGTAAATCAAAATACGTTCATAATTTTAGTTTTCCCCTGAGTCTATGTAAAAGGAGATAAAGCCTCTCAAGTATTTAAGAAATATTTTATATTTTCATTAACAAATCACATATTTTTATCGACCCCATAGGTATAGTTAAAGCATCTCAATGTATACGAAAAAATAATAATTAAAGTGATTCTAGAAGAATGTTAAAACTTGAATCTACACCTTCGCGGGACAATAGTGTTTCTCAGATCGGTTCGAGTGATTCCGCGGAACGCGCGACCGCGCAGGAATTAGATCCAGTACCGGCTACCGGACTTCCATGTGTCTTTTTCTGTGATAACCAGATTAGACAATCCGGAATGACTCATACTTCTTTTCAGCTATCTATGTTTTGGGAACTGAGCACTTAAAAATATCGTCTTATTCTATAACATAACTTTCGAGTTAGTGGATGGTAGCTCATAAAAAAAGAACTAAGATCCAAAGTCATAAGGAGTGTGAGCCCCGCTGGATTTTTCAGACTCCTGATCTTTTTCTTTAGATGACTCGTGAGAGCCCATATTGAAGATTAGTTTTTAGCCTTCGTGAGATCTCTTTTTGTGGATTGTCGCCCGAATTAGTTTCATGTGTGGTGTATTTAATAAACTAATTTAGTTAAAAATAGAATTTACCAATGTGGAGAGAGCGTGTGTGATAGATATAATGCGATATAAATATGAAAAAAGTGGCAAACAGTGGGGATTGACAGATGAGAATGTGGGTATTGTATCATGATCTTTATAGTAATACGTTCTACATTAGTCATGTTATTAAATAACACTTTTGCAACTTAACATACTACTCGAATAACTTCTTACTGACCTAATAATATTTACTATACTACATATATTGCTATTAACATTAGCTATAACTTAACTACGGATATAATCCACTGCTTAACTATTACACTACTTTACTTCACTACTTTAACTTACATACTTCTAACTTACTCTACTACTACTACTATATACTATCTTTATAATTTATCTACTATATACTTATACTTAATCAATACTACTACTACTTCTATATATACTACTCTTAACTATACTACTACTACTTAACAACTTGTTATATATATAACTAGGTAACTTACTTAGTATAATACCATATTCTAAGCTTATTAATATGTATTATATGATATTATGATAACATACTCAATTAATGTATAATCTCTATTATGCATCATTATTTATTAACTTATACTTGATATCAGTAATTCTCTTGTTTTATATATATGTTATATATCTTTATAATGGATTGTTCTTTCATTTCTATTTACTTTCTACTGATTCTTACTCGTTTTCATGTCAATAAATTTATTTGTCTCTGCACAAGAAAAACTCAGGGTGAGCGAAAGCTATAAAAGCGAGGTAAAAGGCATGGGGTTCGGCAGAAGACGCGGGGAGAGGCGGCATACTGGAAAAAAAAGCCAGTTTAAAGAACATGACATCAAGTCGAAAAAGAAGCCCAGCCTTAACCGCCCTCGTGCTTTGAACCCATGCAGGAGGGGCTATTTGCCCCACTGCTATGTTACCGCTCTCAACTTTAGAGTTGTCAGTGGAAAGAACGATGTTTTTTTCCTGAACCACGTTTACGTTCGCTCCACAATAAAGCAAAATATCCAAACACTAGCGCTCAAACATGTGCTTATCAAATTAGGTCTCAGACTCATAGAATAGAAATACCTCGCCCCTTCACTGTTATGGAGTAATCGTCAAAAATGGTATGTTAGAAAACGGGTGTTTCGAGTCTTCCCATGTGGCTCAGAGTTGGACATGGAGCACACATTCTTAGACTTCAATAACTCGTCACGTCTCTCACTCGCAATTCCTAATCACCGCGCTACTCGCTATATTACTCTTTAACTCTTATATATTAGATAAGCTCTTTCTTGGGTTCATTCAGCGCAGTGTTTCTACTCCTCTTAAAGCTACAAATATCTGGTTGTGA
The DNA here is from genome assembly GCA_015478945.1 of Trachelipus rathkii. Lineage (NCBI taxonomy): Eukaryota > Metazoa > Arthropoda > Malacostraca > Isopoda > Trachelipodidae > Trachelipus > Trachelipus rathkii. The sequence continues at coordinate 16,813 of JABUQX010040455.1, forward strand.
TCCTCGATACTCGCATAACATGTGTGTATCTACTGACATACATGATATATCTGGAATACAGCAATCCACTGTGCTATCTCTCTCTTCTAGCTAACTCACCCATAGTTAATTTACCGGTTACTCGAGTTTACCCAACATACATCATTAGCTCAACTTAATACTATACCGCTTATAATATACCATAAATCCAGACTCACTATTACATTCATCTATATTTTTACCGATATGACCAAACTCTACATCATTACAACATACTTTTCTATTTTAATTCTTCTCATATATTTTAACTACTACCTTTTAATTAAAATTTGTTAATTTCGTAATTATTAATTCATTCCTCAAATTATTCAATTCTTCTCACATATCCTAGCACCTACTCACCTAAAGTTTATTGTTCTCTCTTATAACTAAACATCATATTGAAATACTTCAAGATCTATTACTTTTTATTCTCTTCTTCAAGAACCATAGTCCTCTATATATAACTTAACTATTACAATAATTAAATCAGGTATAACATATACATTCTACCCTCATGTATATAAACCTCACTAGCACACTCTAAAAGATATAGTCCCTATTTTACAATTTCACTAATCACAACGTATTATAATTATTGACACCATGAGTACTCAAACTATACTATATATATATATATATTCATTATATATATTGGCATTCACAACTTTTCCTACTACACTCTTGCATTCGTCCGTTCTCATCATTTACTTCATATCCATACAATAATACCATACTCAACGCTAAATATAATATAAAAACTCATACAAACTTGTGTTTATACTCACCCACTGAGTGCTCACCATCTATACATTATACTTCATTCAAACTTGATAATAGGAGTGTTCCTCACTCTATAATAACATATAACATGACAACCATTCCTATAGACATTTAGTCCTTCTAAGTATATATATAATAGATCCTAGATATTCAGGATTAAGTGTGGAAGTTGTCTATGGGCTCACTATAAACTAGTCTAATTAAAAACATCTAACAGATCTGATTATCTTAATAAGCTTTATGCTTCTACTTATAATGATATATAATATATATATATATATATAATAATATATATATATATATAGTTTATATATATTAATATATAATTATATATATATTATAATTATATTTTATATATATATATAATATTATTATATATATATATATATTATATATATATATATATTATAATATATATATTATAATATATTAATATATTATATATTATATAATATATATATATATATATATATATATATATTAATATATATAAAGTTATTTATGTCAAATATATAAATAATTCAAATATTATATGGTATATATGTGTAGAAAACACAGAGAGAAGATAAATGGGTAGTGCGTGCTACCTTTGTATTTGATATGTCCTTCCGTCGGCATTGTTGGTTGTTAGATTGTTGATTACTTGTTAAGTTTTGTTGTTGTTGTTGTAGTTCTTCTTCTTTGTTGTTTCGTATAATTGTTGTTGTTGTTGTGTACTGACTTGATTAGTACCTCAGAGACACATGTGTGTGTTGTTGTGTTGTTCTTTTGGGACCTCTGTGCTGCCTTTAATGAAGTGTCTATGCTTGTTTATAGGACGCTTTACTTTTATTATCTCATATTAACTCCATTAGCTATTCACTTCTAAACATTAACATACATATAAAGTAACAACTATACCCTCATAGCAGAACATACTAAGCGTCAATATCAACGACCTTATTTAGTCTACCTCTATCTATATGACTAGAGTTTCCAATCACTACTCACCCCACTCTCACTCAAAGTAGTGATTTTTAAATGTTGTCCTACAGCCTAATCATCCTTTTTCCTACCATTCACAAATTTCTAACTGGAATATCTACATAAACATAATATCCTATAATATTTTATTAAACTCATATAGATACTTATATATGAGTTCTCATCTAAGTTGTCAACCTATAATCAACTAATGACTTCATCACCTGATACAACTCTCCTCACCATCACTAACTCACATAACCCTTAACTATTTATCTACATTATTTATACTTTCAAAAAACTCCTTTATTTAATCAACACTATACCTAACCAATATTAATCTGGAACAACTCTCTCTTTCCTACATGAATTCTTCACACCACTCATAACCATAAAATCTTATTAGTCAATATATAATCAGCATAGATTGGTAATATTAGGAGTGACTTAGCTATGTTCAGTCTATTTAGCGACTGGGAACAGAAAATACTTAGCATAGCTAAGTATACCTCTTATACAATGCATATAATCTCTCCGTTACACTGTGATATCTGCAAAGCGTACTATGTGAGACTAAAGAACTACCCACATCGCACTCCCTTTACTATAACAATTACGCGGCCTTAATAACTCAGTAACACCCACATCAAGATAAGTGAGAACTTACAAGCATAGTTAAACACGCAGTCATGAAAATGAGCTCCCAGAGTTTGCGGCAAGGAGGTTTTCCCCAGAGGACACTCTTAGTGTGGGGTTATATGCATGGACCCTCACTGTCGGTATTTCTTCAATGTGGAATTCATCCCCTGGGAAAAAGCCCCAACATACTCCCTCACAAACCCACATTCACCTCCTGCTATGCAGGGCTATTCTGTTTTCTTCTGCCCGAACTTTCTTGTCCAGAGGACGTCCAAGCTCCTACTACACTTCTGTTCAGTTCTCATTTATAGTATAACCATGTATTGAACAAACTTTTTCTTTACGTGTATATAATATACTCTATGAACGTTTTCAACCCCCGACAGATGATAACTCAGAAGTTTCCTCTCTACGCAAACTTAACACTCACACCAACTAAATTGACAGGATTCCTACTGGTATACATAAAAACATCTACCCAACCGCCACCCTATCATATCCCAATATATCCCTTTAGTTTACCACCATTGGATTATAGACCTCCGAAGAATAAGTTCGAATGCCAATTGTTCTTTAATTGTTGACCTGCCTTGCGTGTATTGTATCTCCTCACATATTTCATCGCCTCCCTCTACTCTCCCTTTCACCTCAGCATCCCAACCACATTATACCCCCCCATTTCTCTTTACTTAACTCGAGAGCAATCATCCCATTTCTTGTCATTACAGCTTTTTGAAATACCCATAATCTCCGTAGTTCCCTGGGTCCTTTCATCATTCATACTTTTTAGCGAAGTACTTGCCGACTTAACCAAGATATTGAACTAAATACTCTGAGTTCATTTACTCGATGAGAGCATCCTTCATATGTGTAAGAGTACTCTCCTCTTTTTTACACGTCTTTTTTTCATATTCCAGAACTACTATAGTTATCACTACTATACTAATTCTATAACACATATATAAGGTAGGTTAATACTAATATATACCTCAAATAGTAAAACCCTATTGCGTACACTACAAGATTTTATATTAATTGATCCCCTTTACACATCCACCAAGGTTTTAATATGGCACTAGCTACACTCTCCCTACCTATATACCTTCACAACTTTCTTACTACATTCTGCATCATCAGTTCCCTTTTCCTCCAACATATCCTAAATGTTTAAACTCGGATGCTTGTACCATTTGCTCACCATCTAACATGACTTGACACTGTGGACACTTCATTCATTACCATAACCTTATTTCTTATTTATCAGAGCTTGTATAATTGGGTTTACCACACCCTGGCCAAACCAATCTACCCAATCCTCTCAAATTCTCTTCAGATTTGCCACACAAAATCAAATCATCTGCATACAATAAGCAGGGCACCTCCACTCTCTTCCATTACCATCATTCTTAACACCTTCTCCCTACAATTCCTACATCAGTAATTCTTTTCCATGAATATGCAAATTAAATAACCAAGGAGACATAACACATCCCTGCCTCACTCTGCTATTATCACTTTCAACTCCATTTATTCTTACACACCCTTCACTATTGTCATACATACTTTTGATTCCATTCAGAAGCCTACCACCAACACCATATATCACCTTAACACCTGGTCTTTGAGTTCCCTAAATAATTTAATTACTGCTACATATATGCTACTCACTATGTATATAGCATAAAATAATATTCACTACTAAATTATATATAAATATCACGTATTTTGATTGTGACCAGTTTAAGAGTTTTCTTAAAATTAAGAGTATGACCTTGGGTATCTTGGGTATCTTAAGAATATGATTATAATAACCACACATCCTCTTTATCCATGTAAATACATCATCAGATAATGGCGATGTGATCGATGAATAGTAATATATTATAAAGGAACAAAAATTGTAATATACCAGTATATATATTATTACAATTTTTGAACCTTAGTTTGTTAACAATACTAAATGATGTTCTCTAGCATTCAGAATATCCTCGGATGATTAGGGATGCTGCTCGTTATGGTTTCATCATCCATCCATAGCGGCAGATCCTAATTCCTTAGAAATTTTTTTGTTTACCTTGTTTATGTTGGCTACTACGAACTTAGCTATTAATTATTATCTATAGAGAAACGAATTTAATTTAAATTTTCAGTGAGTTATGACTGTGTTAGAGCAAACTATTCTTTTCCAGCTGTATTCATAAAAGAAAAATGACTATTCTGTCTCTTGTCTATAGACAGCCTGAGGACAATAAGTATTATCATATATTATATAATATATATCAATATATATAAAAAAATGTAAAGATTATAAATATATTATATATAATATATATATATATATATATATATATATATATATATATATAATATATATATATATAATAATATAAAAAATTAATATAATAATTATATATATATATATATATATATATAATATATAATACACAGAAAAAACTACATTTCAAATTACTCCGAATTTTAGACTTTATAAATTAAGTAATTATATAATATATATAGATTAATATTATTAATAATCATTATTTATAGATAATAATAATACTTTTACTAACAATATCAAAATCACAATATTCAACAGTTAGAAATTCTTTAAAATTGCATAATTGAAACATTTAAATTGAGATATTGAATGCCGAACAACATTTAATAATCAAAATAATCAATATTACAATACATAAAACTTTAAGCACTATAGTCAACTCTACACCTTCTAATATATAACACATAATCTATTATTATAATTATAACTAAGGCACCGCACAAACTAACATATTCTTTGGTAAATATAACTACGGACAAGAACCAAAATTGATAAAGAGCAAAGAAAAAAAAGGCTATCTAGATGACATTACAATGAATAACAAAGAGCAAGGTGTATGGAATTGAATATTTACCTGAACGAAAGAAAAAACCTTTACACTCAAAAAATACACAGACATAGCTAGAATGCATCATGCAACTATAAAAAAAAATAAACAAAAACAATACAATAGAAATAATATTGTGGTTTTAGATAGGGCTGAGGGGGGGGGAATAAACAATTGTGCTGTAGAAACAACAATAAGTGCGAGTACACATATGAATTTTACATATATATCTATATATATATAATATATATAAATTTAATATATATAGTAAAAATTATAAATAATAATAAATATAAATATAAATATTAAATAATATAATATATAATATACATAATACTATATATATAATATAATATAATATAATATAATAATATAAGTATTTATCAGATATTAATAACCATATCACAAATTAGACACATTTACCATGTAAAAAGTACACACATACTAAACTACTACATAAACTTTTTAGACCACATACCCTACTATACATCATATAACATAAATCTACGCACTATAATAGGCTCACACTACTAATCATAATATATATTAATCAAAATAATGTTTCTAAAATATTGACTTGAAACCTTCAGTGTACGACAACAAAGACGACACTACTTTGTTTATGTTCATTACGCAGTAACATTCACCATATTAATCTCTATAATACACAAATTTAAGGGCTCTACTAATCGCTTTAAGATCATTACCAAAAATGCGAGAGTTCATAGAGTCATTACTAGAGCGCTGTGTAAGGACAATCTACAGGGCAAACCAACACACTACTTTACAATTCTCATTAGCGAGCACGTAAATATTCATTTAATAAATAGAAAACTTTTTAGAATATCAAGCATTCAACCCAATATTTCTAAAACCTTTCTCAAGCATCATAAAATGTGCTTATAAAATTGACATGTCAATACAAATAAAATGACACAAAATTAACTAGTATATTATAAAATTTAATTTGAATGAATTATTATAGAAAGGAAAAAATACATCTTTCTCATTCACTTCGAACTCAAACTCGTAACGCCAAGCCATGTATCAAATCTAAAAGTCGAGACAGCCGCTAGACTATGAAATTAGACTTACGCATAGTAAACAAAATTATATATCATATATAAAATTATAACTAATATAATATATATAAATATATTAATAATAATTAACTAATATATATAATACCTTATATATATATATATTATATAAAAATATATATATCTAAATAATATATAAATATATTTAATCAAAATATAATATGAAAACCTATTTAATAAAAACCTTTAATAAAAAAAAACCAAATGTAGAATAAACTATAATATATATAAGTAAAATATATATATAACTATATATTTATATCCCACAATAAAATATATAATCAAAAAGACTATCCACATAACATTTATAGGACAATTGATAACAATCCGTCCTGGATCAACTAATAGCTGTACCAGTATATCTCGTTGGAAACTAGCCATCTGGGTAACGAGACGTAAGAAAACATTACTTAAAGGAATGCTCAATACAAGATATCGATCAACAAAAACACAAGAAATACAATAGAGAAAATAACAAAACAGACCATACGATTACACGTTACAAAAAGAAGAAAAAGGTATGATAAAGATATCAATTTATACTCCTTTATTGACATAATTTCATTAAAATAATTTGTAGAAATATCAAACATTAAATTAACTATATCGTATCGCCTATTCACAAATTAGCAATCCAAGCAAATACAGTCCATACCTAGAGTAGAGAGGAGTGGACAAGCTAAACAGAACAAAATACCATCCACGGCGGACGCAATGAGAAAATGTACACCACGTACAGAAGAGAAGGAAGAGAGAGATGACGGGGTCGAAGAGTCTGTACACTAACACATATTAAATATAATTAATATACTATTTATATTAATATAATATTATATTCTATAATATAATTATTATATAAAATTATATTTTATAAATATAATATAATATAATATATAAAAATAATATATAATCTATAATATATATATAATTCAAATACTGACCATTTACATAACCTATTACTAAAACTAATAATAATAATATATATCAGTATATACTATATACCATTTATATAATTAAAAACTATCTAAAAAAACATAAATAAATATATAAAGTTAATATAAATCAAAAAAATATATACAAAGTAACAAGGAACTGTAGAAGTAGTTGTGGTTTCGGAAAGTCTTCGCATTCACTTTATTGTTACAAAAGAATAAAATACGATTTTAACTTGTAAAATGGACAAAGACACCTTCCTTAAATGTTTTACGAATTGTAAGGATTAGAGAAGTTATGTGTGTGTATTATATAGTATATATACCTATTAAAAAAATAAAAATATTTAAAATAAACAATTGAGTGAGTTTCTTAAAAATACGCGAATTTATAACCATAAAGAAGACAATAAACGACACATAAACAAATAAAAAAATCTAACTCAATAGATACGTTCGGAAAATCACATATTCTACTCCAATAATGAATAGATAAATATATATATATGTAAATAAATGATAAATAAAGATAGATAAATTAAGTAAGCTACTGTATATATATTTACTACTTAAACTCTATTATTATAATATATATATTAAGTTTTGTATATATTAATTAATAAACAAAATATTATATATATATATAGTACTATATATAATTCATGCGAGATTTATGAAGTGGAGGGGGCGGTCAAATACTAAAATTCCCCTTCCGCACTTAACGCACATGGATATACAAAAGATGCATATTTAATCATTAACGTTATAATATCTCATTGAGTGCAAAAACTATTTCAACAAAAATCCATCAAATGCTAGATACCTGCAAAAGTAGTGGAAAAAAATTATTATATTACTATATATCTATAAAATAACTATTAATAATAATCCTTTTAACTAAGTATAAATATAAATATACAATATAATATATAAAATCTATAAAAATATTATTAATAATATAATCTTCTATAAATATAATATATATATAATTAATATTATTATAATAAATTTTAATAAATCAACTAATAAATATCAATAAATGTAACCTAACCTTTATTAATAAGTGTTGACATAATATCACATACCAAAACAATCATGTAATAGACAATAAATATAATGCAGAACATCTTATATTATATTCAGGCCGAACACGTAAATTATTATTTTTAGTTTGTTGTTGTTTTGTTGTATGTTGTTAAATATCAATGGTCATTTATGAACTGGTTCACATAAAAACATCGACCATAAATAAATAATATATAATTATTAATTTGATATATATTATTATTATATATATATAATTTATAAATTATAATAATATTAAATATATATATAATACATATACAGATATTGGAAAGGATAGCTATCATACATACTAATATCACCTATCCCCTATATATCACATATCAAATGAATCCATATATATATATTTATTTTAGTATTTATTTAAATACTTATAAAATAAAAAAAACTAATTTTAACAAACACAAATAACCACAAAGTAAAATAAATTATAAATATTAATTATAGGGAGTATATAATACAAAATCTTTAATAGTATAAAATTATAACTATAGATAAAAAAATTTCAATATTATATATATACAAGTGGCGTATTTAGGGGGGGGACAGGGGGGACATGGCCCAAAGAAGGAATATAAAATTATTCTAGACATCAGCCACAAATATTAAGTATCATATCCATTAACAATGCTGAAGTTAAAGTTAATTTTATATAATTGATAACGCGTCAGGACAAATCTTAGTAAGATCCCATCTTAGATATTAATAACTAAAATTGAAACCATCAGTAGAAATATAATTGACAACATTACAAACTTATACGCAGTCTCTATGGATCTATGAATCCTTGAATTAGAAAGCTTGCATTTGAGGGAGAGTGAGCAAGGTTTTGCATTTGAGAGGGAGAGTGAATTAATTTTAAGCAAAATATTTATGATGCGTATTCAGTAATTTATTTCTAAAAATGAATTCTCAGAAGTGGTAAGATTTTTTTTTTTATTTGTTAAAAATAATGTTTTATGTGAATTAATTCTTTATATATGGCAATACTTAGGGAATAGAGAATTACAATGATAATTAAATAAAAGAGAACAGTGTATACAGTATATAGTCCGAGGATACTTAAGAAAAAATACTGAAAGTTACTGAAAGAAAAAATAATAATGAAAAGAATACCGAAAGTGATTTAAGAGAGTAGTAAATGGCTCACTATAATGTTATATATTATCAATAGTTTTGCAAAAAATACTTTAAGCTAATTATAACAAGTCTATAATTTTTCAGATAAATTTGGTATTATACCCCAAATATATCTTGTATTTTGAAAAACATAATGGCCTTACCATCAAATTATAGACAGATTGCCATTATGGAAACATATCTCCACTCCATTTTTTATCCATTTTTTATTTATTTCCAATATAGAATTTTAAATTTTCTCATGCATACCGAACTTTAATGTGCCATAGAAAATAAAATTTAAATTTCAATGAATAAGAAAAGAATAATAAAACGAAAGGAAGATATTAGTGATTTATCCATCATTCTTAATATTCCATTCTTACATCTTTGATTAGAGTTAATCAATTTCCCAGATTGATAAAATCTTGTTGACCTGTTACACCGTTACCCTCAATAGCAAAGTTAATGATGGCACTTTCATTTCTCATTAACATAACCCTGACTTCAGTTTTAGCATTATTTATTTTCGAACTTTTCTTTTACTTGCTTGATCAAGTATATCCAGCAAATCTCGCATGCTAATAATTTGACGTACGAGAAATGAAAATTTCACAAAGGGAATTAAAATAAAAAAAAATAATAGTAAGAACTCCAAAATGTATATGTGAAGACCAAAAGATGTGATATATATGAAAAAAAGATTTTACAAAGAAATAAGATAAAATATAGAAATAAGGGTAACTAAAATTATGAGAATACCAAGAAAAGGTATGCTGTGTATGTTATGATTTAGGCGAGGAGAATAAGCAGCAAACCTCTTATAAGGCTTTAATCAATAGAGCTTACAACTATATTTGCATGTTATTTTTACGATACATTACAAAATACTGGAACTATTTCATGGAATTAACAATATACACTTAATGTATTTTATAAGTAAATATCAACGCAATTAATGCACATTTTTAACTTCACAATATTCTTCACAATATCATAATATATCAGAATGAAAAGAAGATTTTACAAGGAAATAATAAAAAATTCAAATAATAGGAGTAAATATTAATCATATGTGAAAACCAAGTAAATATATATATAATGTGTATGATTCGAAAGGAAATCAGGCAATTAAAAATGGGTAAATAGAAATAAAAAAATAGAAAAGAAGGATGACATCTGAGATTGAGAAAAGAGAGTTGCAAAGATAGAATTATTTAGACCGAGAGGGATGAACTCTAGGTAAGAAAAGTGACGTAGGAGAATGGCAAGTAGAATGGTACAAAGGTAGAAAGAAAAGTGTACTTAATATAGGCAAAATTAAAAAGATTAAATTTAAAGATGGGGGGAGGGAATGAAAAATCAAAGTTAAAAGGTAAAATAATTACATACAATGATACTATATAAATAAAATGAAAAGTAACAAAACATAGCGAGGGAAAAACTAGAAAAGAATTTTGGAAAAAAATTAAAATGTGGAAAACCATTTTAAAGATAAAGATATGAGTATGTTATTATAAAAGTTAAAATATAGAATTGGTTAAACAGACCTTTTTCAATTAAGTGTAAAATGGTATATTTTGTGGTATTTTATAGGTTATGCCATAAAGGGAGAGTATGAAATGACTGGGAACACCCATTAAGCAATTCACGATGATTCAAAAGAGAATACTAAATTGGTCATTACTTTATCTCAAACTTTAAAAAATTATTTTGAATTTATTAAATTTCACCCCATAAAGATAGTCACAGGTAAAACTTGCAATATAAAATATACATATATATGTATATGTAAGTTAGTATGTCTTGTATGTATGTAAGAATACATGCATGCATGTTTGGGTATATGCAAGTCATTTATGCATATATAAATGTATGTATCATCTACACGTGCTCGCAAGTATATTTTTTAAACAGAAAATCGAAAATAAATAAAATTTTTAGGCGGCTTAACTAAAAATACATTTTATATAAAAATAATAAAAATCATATATATATATATATATATATATATATATATATAGTATATATAATATATATATATATATATATATAATATATTATATATATATATATATATATATATAATATATATATAATATATATATATATATATATAGAAAAAGAGTAATGTATATTTGTTTAATATTAAGGATTTAATATTTATTTCTCATTTATATTAGAAAAATATAACTTTTCTTTTAAAATAGTCAATGAAGATGCTCTACATAGGGGTGATCATGACGTCACCGTTATCAATTGGTGCGTGTGCGGTAGCGGTGCGGTGCGGTGCGGTGCGGGTGCCGGTGCGTGGTTGGTCAATTGTCGGTAGGGTGTAGTGCAATTAGTGTGCGGAGAAATTATGGATGAATTGGTTCAAGCTTCTAACTTCTACAGTATGGATGAAGATGATCGAGACAAAAATGCAGAAGGGAGAAAATAAATATCGAAGTATGAGAGCAGAGACGAGAGAGAGGGAGGGAGAGAGAGAAAGAGAGAGAGAGAGAGAGAGAGAGAGGAGAGAGGAGAGTAGAATATAGGACGTACAAGCTGAGAAGTAGAGAAAGAGGAGAGATGGAAATTGAAGTATCACTGAGGTAAAGACTTATTTGATGTAGAAATGTATAGCAGAGGGAGAGAGAGTAAGAAAGGAAAGACATGCATAAGATGGTGAATATATAATATAATAATATATTATATATTTATATATATATATTATATAATATATAGTTATATGATATATATAATTTATATATATATAATATATATAATATATAATAATATTATATATATATATATAATATGAATATATAGAGAGAGAGAGAGAGAGAGAGAGAGAGAAAGAGAGAGAGAGAGTTTATTCATTCCGTATATTACAACCTTTATAAACTACATTTTGAAAATTGATGTTAAAAATGTTTGTGCCCTTCTGCTATGAGAACAAGCAATTGAAGAAAAGTAAGGAGAAAGCCGCCTGTAAAGCGTAGGAGTCAACCTTTTTAAAGGTGTAATAAAGGAAGCAAAGGTAAGATGCTCCATTTTTATTGCTCAGCAATAAAACTGAAAAAATAAAACTTATTACGAACGAAAATAAAAACATTTCAGAAGTAAAAGTTCTAAAAATGGGAAATTGGAACAAATATGATGTTAGGGAAAGGTATGTTCCTCTATACGTCATTAAAATTAAATTAAAATTAATAAATTAAAAATAAATTATATTGAATTAAAATTTTGACCTTGGTAATCCAAACGCGTTCGAAGATTTTCATGAAACTTACAGAAAATGTCATTACTATGCTTTAATTTATTAAGGAAAATCCGCAAAATTCGATGAAACACAACTTTCAGTTTTTTTGTGGGGAGGGGTTAATGATGTTTTGATTAATAGAAAAATCTCATCTAAATGCATGGCACTCGAGCATTCGTACCCTCGACCAGTGAGTGGTTTGTAAAATTATATATTGCTTCAATACCATAATAAGCCTATTAAAAGTTTTTTTCTTAAAAAAATAAAGAAGAAAGAAAAGAAGTATGTGGCAATAAGATTATAGTTTTACATGTTGTAAACATCAAATTTGGAGATTTCAAACTTTTTTCAGGCTCAATTTTTTAACAAATTTTTTTTCACATTTTTTTCTCTTTAAACATTTCATGTAAGACTCATGAAAATGTTAAACTGTTTTTTCTTTTATAATTTTTTCCTGTAGTCAATAAAGGTTTAAAATTATAAAATTTATTAATAAAATTAAATTAATTAAATTAAAGCATTTAATTATTGTAAAATTAAAACCGTTTACGTTTTTATCATTTATGCTTACGCTCGATAAGAAATGATTACCAAGTATTAGCACGAATTTCCTGCGTCTACGACTGCGATTTCTCATAAAAGTTACATTTGTTTTACAAAAATTAGAATCTTGTTGTGGTGTATTACTCTTTTATTAGGAAAGTAAAAATATAAAAATGGTTTATATCACAAGTAATTTGATCAACTAATGTGATGGAGTTTATCGATTTGGAAGAATTAGATTTAAAGCCTAATTTTATTGAATGAAGCATTCATCAAACCAAACGCACCTACCACGCCCACCGATCTTTTTGTTTACATTTTTGTGCAAGCAGGTCCTAAATTCATCAAGCACGGGAAATAGCAGCCTTACAGAGTTAAGGAAATTTCTCTTACGTTCGTAGCATTTTCTTTATTTTGCCGCTAAGTTTGACAAAAAACGAATGCAAACTGAGATTTCTTTACTTTTCGTAAGCACAATGCAAAAACGAAAATACTTAAATCAAGAATTATATCGAAAATTAAATTAAAAAATAATATTTAATAAATTAAAATTTAGCAAATTAAATTATATTAAATTGAATTAAAATAAAATATAAATATTTAAATTAAAATAAATTAAAATTTTAAAAATAAATGAAATTAAAGTATGTGAAATTAAATTAAATACAATTTATAACATTAATTAGAGATTTTCCAACTTAGGTCCATATAGTATTAAGAGTATTGGCAATATATATATATATTATATATCTTATATATATACTATATAATATATATATATACTATATATATTATATATACTATAATTATCATATATATATATATATATATATATATTGTATATATCTCAGTGGCGGTTTTTC
>JABUQX010040456.1:10000-12500 GCA_015478945.1 Trachelipus rathkii
TTCAGATTGCAATTTTTTATTTACAGAATCAAATCTCTTTCTAGTATTGGTTCAAATATTGCAGACATAAAGAGTATTTCATAGGAACTCAATTTTTTCAAAATTCCCTTTGCCTCTTGTTGAATGACTGGTCTCTCATTTTTTATCTTCAGATAAGAGTTTAAAGCCCTTAACAATAGGCTTCCAAACCTTTGTTAGGACTTACAAACTTCTACTCGAGCGACCCCTGTCCCACATAGTGTTTGACAGTATATCTTTGAAGGAAGAATTCTAAAGATACCCAAACGATGCGTAGAGCCCGAGAAAAAATTATAAAGATTTCTGAAGCAAAGCAAAAAAAGAAACCGCCTGTTTACAGCATGTGGCAGCGCTAGATCCCACTAAATTAAGGGAATGAGCTAAACATGGTATGAAATATGCTAGATGGTTGACCTTTTAATTCTTGTTTGATGGCCAAAATATATTCCTGACATATTAGCAGTATTATCATACGTTTGACCCCGACAACTGCTTATGTCTAATTCATTTGCATTGAGAAAACTCATCACCGTTTCCGCTAGTTCTTTACCTGTATGAACAGGATTTTTAATAAATCTTAAAAAGCGTTCTTTGGGCGTACCTTCTTTGCTAACATATCTGATGATAAAGCTCAGCTGATCTTTATGAGTAATGTCTGCAGTGGAATCAACAATAATAGAAAAATACTTACTTTCCTGAATTTCTTTCACTATTTCACTGATTACCTTCTATCATATTTGATAAGTTCTGTAAGTGCAAGATGTGATAGATATAAATCTTATTGTGTGAGAATTATTATCTTTTAGGTGATTTTGGTAAAAAAAAGGAGTCAAGATTCGCAATTAAGTTCCAGCACGATCATAAAATTTTCCATTTCGGAACAGAGCCAGCTGATTCCATCATCGCCTCGAATGGTAACCCCCGTGAAGAAAGTTTCTTAATAACAAATAACTCTTTGTAGTACATTTCTCCAATATTTTACTTCTTCTTTATTGAGAGAGCAGCTGCTTGTCAACTCTACATAATGAATTACTTAGTCTCTTCAGCATCAACATACAATCACGATGGCGAACGGAATTTCATGTTCAATCAATCTTGTATTGCCATGCTTCCAATCGCAAAATCTTCTGTTACAAACTGAGTTACAACACCGCCTCCAAAAAGTTTACAAGGACCACAAAAGACGAATCCTTGACTTTAGAGTACACTAAATAGTCACGTTTCACAACATCTCCATTCAAAAGTTTTCGTTCAAACAAAGATTTTGTTAAAAATTTACTTTTATCTGGATAAATTCTCTTAGAATTAAAAAAAATCTGTCTGAATTTTGATTAATCCAATTTTTTTAAAGTAGTCTCGCGATGCCTCACTAACCTTCCAATAAAATGGACATGCTTGGTAATAAAGATTTTTTGTCTTTGTGCTTCTCACTGCGTCACTACTCTCGACAGAACGTAAGAAGCGATGCATATGGTTTCACGAGTTACCGCCTTTATCGTTTCATCAATGACCTGAAATTACTTCAGATTCATCCGCACTCATGACAGATTCATTTGTCCTTGTGATAAAGAATGAGTCTACTCTTGGTATTTTAGATAACACTTCATTTTCCTTTCTCATTTTCTCTTCTGCTATTTTACGATATTTTGCGCCGCTCAACCGTTTTCGACCTTTCGTAAAATATAATTCAATGACACCACTCTTTAAAACAATAAATAATTCTTTAACACAATAACTAATCATTCTCTTAAAGGCATTAACATCAGTAACCGATGCACTTATGTATGTATCAGCCAGAGCACGTAGGCGGTTCAGGCCTAGCAATAAAAAAAACTATATTAGTCACAGACGCACAAATCAAAACCACATTAAATATCTGGCAAAAATGAAATGAAAGATATCAATCAGGGTTGCTAGATGAGATGAAAATGAAAAGGCCAAATTAATGTCAAATAAGGAAAATCTTTAACATTTTTCTTTTTTTAACATGCAAAAATTGGTACTTGGGAACCACTGGTGAATGAAAAAGATAGAAAGAAATGAAATATATATATATATATATATTATATATATATATATATATATTATATTATATAATTATATATATATATATATATATATATTATATATTATTATATATATATATATCAATATATATATTATAATTATATATATATATATCATATATATATATATTATATTATATACACTACCAGGAGAGTACAAACATATAAAGTTTTGTTTAAAAAAAGTATTCCGCCTTCGCAGAATTTGCCACCCTCCAGAATTTGCCGCCCTGGGCCAGGGCCCATACATGTGGCCCCATGCTTTAATACGCCATGTATATATATATATATATATATATATATAGCTTAATTATATAATATATATATATAAATATAATAAGATATATATCATATAAACTATAAATAAAATAATATATATATTAATATATTATATATTTATATATATATATATATAT
>JABUQX010040456.1:17500-22500 GCA_015478945.1 Trachelipus rathkii
TATATAAATATATATTTATATAATATGATATAAAATATTATATTGTATATATATTATAATAAATGTAGTATATATATATATATATATAATATTATTTATATATATCACCACCACTCACGGCAGAGCCCTATTCAAGGAGGGTGTGTTACACGCCTCATAAGTCAACAACTAAAGCAAATTTACGGCAGATAAGCACAGACGCAGCTTTGAAGTTGGGAGATTAAATTCACCTGCAGGAAACAGAGAAGATGGAAGAGAATTCCACCAGAACAATGGTGGCAGGAAAGAAGGAAGCACCGCAGGGAAACCTAGCCTGGAGTTATCTACATCAACACAAAACTCATGTGCAAACACAGCACCCCTAGTGCTACTAGGGCGACGTAAAGGTGGGAGGAATGCGAGAGGTTAACTCCCTCGAGCACCTGCCACCGCGACAGCCGCGTAGACCAGACCGAAAGCGCCTGAGGTTACCTATAGAAAAAAAGAGATAAAGCACCTAAACATCCGGCGCCGCAAAGATAGAGGGTCAAGTGGACTGGAAAGTACAGAACAGTTTGATAAGCCTTTTGGCCTTTGACTCGACCCTATCCAAAAGCCGGGTGAAACCAGAGCCTGTCCCAGATATGAG
The DNA here is from genome assembly GCA_015478945.1 of Trachelipus rathkii. Classification (NCBI taxonomy): domain Eukaryota; kingdom Metazoa; phylum Arthropoda; class Malacostraca; order Isopoda; family Trachelipodidae; genus Trachelipus; species Trachelipus rathkii. Next base: position 18,129 of record JABUQX010040456.1, read on the forward strand.
TAAGGCGAGTCTAACTCCTACTAAGGCGGTGAGGCCTTTGTATATCTGGAACAACGGGAAGAGGAAAAAACATAGCTTCTGCAGTGTAGAACAGAACTCGCCAGTTTCTTTGAGGGCCACCCTAGCAACCGTCCTCTGATGTGAGGATTTCACAAAGACATCTTTTTGTTTATGTTAAGGCCACAGGGATGTTTATATTGTCAACAGGAAGGACGAGAAGAACCGACGAAAGAGATAGGAAAGTTAGAAGGTGTCTTAGAGAGGGAGATTTGTAGAAGTTGAGTTTTTAAAGGGAGGGTCCAATTTTTTGCTTCGGACTGAGCCCAATTTTCACCCCCCCATAAAAATGGACATAAAATTCGACCACATGGTGTTGATTTTCTACCATATAAACCAAACTGGTCTAGCTGATTTTTGACCTCTAAAACGTCGTATTCCAGTGTTTTTTTTGTGTCTGTAGTCATTGTTTTGGTATTTTCAATTTTTGAAAATCTGGGTTTTTGACATTTGTCGAAACTCCTCCTAAACTATTTTTCGAAATGACTTCAAACTTGAAAAATACAAAGATTGGACTTATCTAAAAAGTGTAGCAGGGGAATTTTGATATTTGACCCCATATCTGAGCATTGGTCGATTTTCAAAACCTACTATTTTTGGGTTTTGAAATTGAAAAATTGGAATAATTTTTTTCTGTTTATCCGATCCGCATGAAATTTTCAGGACATGACGTAGTCGGGGGAGATGCACATTTCTTACTTAGATAATTTCTTTGTATATGCAGTAGTTTGGGATTTTTTCTTGGAACAAATTTTCAAAAAAATTTTTTTGGAAATTTTTAAAAAAATTTCTTTTGAGTATACAAAAAAATTATCTAATTAAAAAAGATGTATCTCGCCCGACTATACAAGCCCTGAAAATTTGATGTTGATCGGATAAGTAGAAAAAAATTTATATCAATATTTTACTTTTTCAAAAATTTAATCGCTCAAAAAAGTGAAATATTGATATAAATTTTTTTCTACTTAGCCGATCAAGCATCAAAATTCAGGGCTTGTATAGTCGGGCGAGATACATCTTTTTTACTTAGATAATATTTTAGTATACTCAAAAGAATTTTTTTTTTTTAAATTTCCAAAACTTTTTTTTTTGAAAATTGTTCAAGAAAAAAATCCAAAACTACTGCATATACAAAGAAATTATCTAAGTAAGAAATGTGCATCTCCCCCGACTACAAATGTCCTGAAAATTTCATGCGGATCGGATAAACAGAAAAAAAAATATTCCAATTTTTCAATTTCAAAACCCAAAAATAAGTAGGTTTTGACTAAATTTCTGACCTTTAATGCTCAGATAGTGGAGTGTCAAATATCAAAATTCCCCTGCTACACTTTTAATAAATAGGTCCAATCTTTTATTTTCAAGTTTGAAGTCCATTTCGCAAAAATGTTTAGGAGAAGTTTCGACAAATGTCAAGAAAATATATATTGTTTCAATTTTTAACATATTCCCAATGGGTCAGATAACTATAGATTCAGAAACACACTGGAATACGACGTTTTAGAGGTCAAAAAAAGCTACAGTTTGGTGTTTATATGGTCAAAATCGGCTGAAAATTTCGAATTTTATGTCCATTTTTAGGGGGGGTGAAAATTGGGCTCAGCCCGAAGCAAAAATTGGACCCTCCCCTTAACATCAATCGGCAGTCACCGACGAGAGCTGAAAATGTCATTACGGTACGGTGCGCGGTGCGAGAATTTTTTTAGTTACTGGTGCGGTGCGGTGCGCGGTGCGAAGCTTTTGGTGCGGTGCGGTGCGCGGTGCGAAGCTTTTGGTGCGGTGCGGTGCGCGGTGCTGGGCCTTTCAGATTCAATTTTAAAAATTCGTATATATATATATATAATATATATATATATATATATATATATATATATATATCTGATATTTATTTTAACTTTTTATAATATAATAAATATATACTATATATATATTATAATATATATATTATATATATATAATATATATATATATCTTATATATATCTATGCTCTAACAGTTTTATACTACTAAACTCAAAGAGCCGCGAGTCGTCATTTCAATATAACTCAAGGTCAGAGTCTCTGAGATGCTGGGTCTGCATCTCCGAACTTTGAAATTAAATCACTAACGTCAGTCGGATTCAGTTGTATAGCAATCGCAGTGGCTGGAAGTGATTGTAAGCTGTATTCTAGCACAGAAAATTATTGTTTAATTATATGTTGAATTACAGTATTTTTTTATCAAAAAACTAAATATCTCTGATATTTATTTTAACTTTGTAAGAAAAAAAAACTACGTTGATTAAAAATATAGCCTATCAAAATAATCAAACGTAAAGGTAAGAAATAAAATGACGTCTTCAAGTGCCTCAGACTTGGACGAAGTACCATCCACTATGGAAGTACCTTCATTCCTTCAACCTCATGGAGTGGGACGTCTGTTCAGGAAACATCACAAAATACTTTGCAGCCAGAACATTACAAATGGAAAACTTTTGTCGACTGCTATGAGAAAACTGGGAAATCAGATAAAAGGCCGTTTGTGTTTTTCTAAAATCAATAAAAAGCCTTTCAATTTAAGAAGGCATTTAATACGAAATCATATACCACTTTACAACGAATTAGAAAAGAAAATTAAAAAATGAAAATGAACGTTCTAGTGTGGGGTCTTAATTTAAAACCAATTCTGATTCAAAAGTGAAAAAAACAGAGATGAATTCCAGAAGGAAAAAATCAATTGATCAAGCTATTGTGGAATGGGTGGCCGCTGATCTGATATCATTTCGATCGGTAGAATCTCCTGCTTTTTTGTAAGTATTTAGTTATTGAATAATTGTTTTTCTTGAGTAAATATAAAATCTATGTTCTTAAACTTAAACTTTATTTAATATATATATATAATATATAAGTATATATATATATAGTATATATAATATATAGTATATTATATATATATATAGTATATATATATAATATTATAAAATATATATATATCTATAGAGTATATATATATGAAAAACTTACTTAACGCCCACGGCGGAAGGGACGTAGCAGTTTCAAAAAAAAATTTTCAGCAGGTAGGACCCTATGATACCCTAAATATGATGTTCTAGGCGCGAAATTGAATTTTTTTTTGGTTATGGTTAGGTTAGCTGTTCCGCGCTAGGTTAGTTGGTTGGTTAGGTTAAGGTAGCTTAAGTTCACCAAAACTTAGATACGAAATTGTTGTTTTTAAATTATTTAAAAATTAATGAGTCATCTTTTTAATTTATTTCCAATCATAGGAAAACGTTAGCCGTATAACATCCAAGTAGTATATAATATGGAATTTAAATTACGCAGTAAAAAGAAGTTCGTAAATAATAATAATAATAAAAAAATATTAATTACTTTACCAAAAATTGCAGTTCACTCCTCAAATTCTTCCTTTTTATACAAGGTTTTGTTTGATATAAAGAACATTTAATAATTTTCAGTATTAACCTGTGGCTGTTAGTAAAAGTTTACCATATATATATTATATATTAATACTAATATATATATATATATATAAGTATAGAGTATATAATATAATATATATAATATATATACTATGATATATTTAAAGAGATATAATATATATATATATATATATATATATTGTATGACAAAGTATAGTAACGGTGACACGGAACGGGACTTCGGATTTTAAAAAAAAAATTAACATATGGGACATATAAAGATGTTCTAGGGGTGAAATGGAAAAAAAAATTCATTTTTATTTCAGGTTAGTTAGGTCGCATTTAAAAAAAATTCACAGGTTGATTCTAGGTTAGGTTAGGTTAGGTAGGTTACGTCTTCCTGTGAAGTTTTTTTTTAAATCCGACGTTCCTAACCGGAGATATAAAAAAACAAAAAATAAAAAATTCCATTTCATCCCTAGAACATCTTTTTATGTACCATAGAGTCACCCTGTGAAAAGATTTTTGAAATCCGACGTCCCGTTCCGTGTCCCCATTAATATAATTTGTCATATATATATATATATATATATATATATATATATATATATATATATATATATATATATATATATATATATATATATATATATATATATAATATATATATAAATAGATTTTTATATAGTATAATATATATATACTATATATATATATATATATATATATATATATATATATTAGGAAACTCTTAAATATTCTCGATCCTGAATATCAAGCCCCGACACAAAGAGCAATTGCAACGAATCATATAAATTGTTTGTACGACGACATGAGACAAAAAATTCAAAGTATGTGTCAAGCCAGTCCGAAGATGGTAAGTTTAATCAATTTAAT
>JABUQX010040456.1:27500-42500 GCA_015478945.1 Trachelipus rathkii
AATGGGAGTTTGTGTTTCATACAATGAAGTATCTGTTTATATGAATTCCATCATAAATGCGGGATCGCCTAAAATAAGTGACGAAGCATTTATTCAATATGTGTATGACAATGTGGACGTCAACGTGCGAACGCTGGATGGGCTAAACACTTTCCACGCCATGGGTGGGATTCAATGTATATCACAGAGCACATGCGTTGCAACACAGATAGAAGTCGAAAGAAATTTATCAGGAACATTTAACCCCGAAATGATTCCTGTGCTCTCCTACGGAAAGAGAAACCTCCGAATTCGACTGTCCAATATTTTTGTCGAAGATGTAACTGACTTGAAAGATGCTAAATTGCGAAATGCACCACATGATGTTTCCCATCAATATTATGTGGCTTGCTGGCTCAAACACCCAGCCAGGGTGGAATGGATTCATGACTTCTATGATGAGTACTAGTAGGGAAAAGTGTGAGACCACATACGTATTAGGAGTACCATTCATAAACATGGACCCCTAGCAATCCATGCACAATTTTTTCGGCTCTTAGCTATGCTTCAGGACAATGCAAGAAACAAAACCGTGCCTGTATTGTGACATTCGACCAACCATTGTTTCTAAAGTCGTCTGAAATCGTAGCATCAACAGAAAGCAGTAGTGATATATCTAAAGTTATATTGAGGCTAGTAGGATTTCATCTCCTCATGTACTTCTTGGGTTCTGTTGGCAATATTATGGAGGGAAGTGGTTTGGAAGCACTATGGGCCTCTGTGTACGGGCGAACAACTGTAGGCCACATGATGAATGGACATGCATATGCGAGGTGCGTTCGAGCATACAGTTTAACTGCTTGTGCTATCATAAATGTGATGAAGGAAACTTTTCCCTTTGTGAAAGACTCTATGCAGTTTTTAGAAAAATGTTCCATTGACCTGGTAAGAAACGAATGAAATGAACAAGATGTTCTTGAAGAATCTGCAGTAATAGAGGCTTTGCAAAAGGTAAATGCTTGTTTAAGGAACATTCAATCTCTGAGTCGAACAACTAAGCTGTGGGTGAACCTTTTGAAGTGCATTGACCTCATAATGCGATTTATTTTCGCTGAAAGATCCGGAGATTGGGATTTGCATTTAAACACAACCATTGAAATGCTTCCCTATTTCCATGCAGCCTTATGCAAAGTCCGCTCAATTGTACATTCAACAGATGACTAAAATTGACTCAAAATTATGTGAACAAGAACTTGCTTACTTTAAGGAAATGGGATTTTTTACTGTCAGGCGAAAGGAACACATTGGTTTGGAACGTGGACGGATATGTGTATAGAACAAGGCCTCATGCGTATTATAAAATCCGTGGGTGGTCTAACACATGGAAGAGGCATAACGGACAGCACTCTATCGAAATGGGTCCTTGGAACTCCCTTCTTCTTCAAAGTACAGGAAGCCGTTGAAGATTTTCTTGGAACATCAATACAATATAATGAGCAACATGTTGAACTACGAGAGTCAAGAAAACAAATAGATCGATGTGACTCACTAAAGCTTACCACGTGGCTACAACAACACAATCCGTTCACCAAACTCTCGGGAGAACTATTGTCCTTGGAATCTAGATTTGTAAGTGACGAATCGGTAAATTGTGACCGAGCTTATGAGATTGGGCATAAAGCTATTTACAAAATGAAAGAGAAAATTTTGAAGAGCTCAAACTTCACAGAAAAGACATGGTAAAAACCCAAGCACAGCAAAAATCGGTTAAAGTTAAATCAAAAGAAGTTATCGTTAATTCCCAACAGCTCATCAACCTTATATTGTGTGTCTGCGACAGCTCCAGCAAATTAAGATTGTATCTGGGATAAGAATTGTCAGCAAGTCCACCATCCCTATTTGATGGTATATCTCTTCGAAAGGGTACAAAATCTTCTCTGATGAAAATGTTTGAGGAAGATCTTGTCGAGTACCTTGATATGAACGATGGTACTTATGTTTTGGATGGAGGCTTCCTGCTACACCATGTGCCATGGACAAAGAATTGTACATACGGGGATATCCTAGAAAACTACCGTGGATATATTCTCAATAAGTATGGGAAAAACGCAATCATTGTTTTTGACGGATATCCCAATGAGTCTACTACCAAGAATGAAGAGCAGAACAGAAGGCCGGCAAGACATTCATCCTGCGATATCGCGTTTCAGAAAAACACAGTTTGTGTTACAGCAAAAGAGGACTTTTTGGGCAACAAAACAAATAAAAAGAAATTGACGCTAACTCTGGGATCAGAACTTCAAAATCATGGACTGAGGGTGATAATATCGGAAGAAGATGCCGATGTAGACATTGTAATGACAACAATAAACCAAATTAACGCTAGTTCTAACGTTGTTGTAGTTGTGGGGTCAGATACATATTTAATTGTAATGTTAATTGCGCTGTCTCCTGAAAGGAAAAATATATATTTTCGTAAAGAGACAGGTGGTGCTATTTATTCAACCGCCACATACAAGATAGAAACATTCATTGAAATGTACAAGAGTTCCCGACAACTTCTACTATTTACCCATGCATTAACTGGCTGTGATACGACCTCTTGTTTTTATGGTATAGGGAAAATAAAAGCAATGGAAATGCTTAAGTTATCAGAGACTCGCAGTTGGGCCGAGATCTTTCTGGATGTTACCACATCAAAAGAAGAATTGTTGGCTGCCGGAGAGAAATTTGTGCTGTATTTGTATGGGTTGAAAAAATACTCTACGTTGAACGATGCCCGATATTACAGATTCTTGGCTTTGACAAAGAAAAGTGCGCTAAGATCTAACTTAGACGGTTTAAAAAGAACACTGAAACCAGTTACCCCATCCAAACCATTTGCTACAGATGATCTGTTACATCAACTATCTTGTGCTTGTAGAAAAGGATGTGGTGGTTTCTGTGGATGCAGAAAAGCAAACTTGGTATGTTCTCCAATGTGTGAGCATTGTAATGGGTTGTCATGCTTAAACTCGCAATTTTATTTCGAGGAAGATAGTGTGGATCCACCTTCTGTAGAATGAAGCTGTACACATTGTAAATAGCAGCGATTGAATATATGATAGAAACAACAAATTAAATGTAATTAAAATGTAAACATAAAAGGAGCTGGATGTCAAAAGAATATAAAGTATACAACATGTTAGTGGTGGGTGGGTGGTCCGTGATGCTGTAAAGCACTTATCGCTATGTAATACAGTGTTTTTAAACAGCTGCCGGTTTGGCCAGTCCAGGACACGGCGGATCCATAGGTGGTGAATGATGGAATGACCTTTATATTAGTGAAAAAGGTTAGGAGACACCCCCTCGAACCAAAACTGGCATAAGCATTAGAAATTGTATTGAAAAAAATCATTTCATATTGTTTTACATCAAATTGTTATTTCCTCGGTGAACCCAATTTGCATTGCACATAAATAAATAAAACTGTATATCAGTAGATTCACAAAAGTGTAGGCTATAGCTTGTATAGGAATGATTTTCACATAATATGACACGTAAAAAAAATAATAGCGCAAAAATCAAAAGTTTCAAATTAGAAAACCTACTTTTTCTACTTCATTTCTTTAATTTGTCAAAAACTATTAGGTTTAGCGTAAATATGAAGATAAATAATATTGTAGCCCACTTAATAACAAAGACAACAAAAAAAATTGAAATTGATCCGATCATTAGTAACGGAGATAATGGCTGTTCCGTAAATATTGTCATTTTTACCCTTTGGGGGGCTGGGGGGAAGCTCCGGGGGGGATTTTTGGGGAATTTTGCGGAAATGCTCCTGTGATAGTTATCTATCAATGGGGTAGAAACTAGCTTTACCCTAATTATTTTCGCTTCATAACCTTTATTGACTGTGCTATAAAGGGAAATTAATAGTAAAGGTAATCACAATAATAATGATAACATGACATAAAATAGCGAGGTAACAATAGTAATAACAATAATAAAAAAATAAAAATAATAATAACAACAATAGTGACAAAGACAATAACAAAGATAATCAAAACATAATAATAATGAATAAAAAATTAAGATAACAGCAATAATAATAATAATAATATAATAATAATAATAATATATATAATAATAAATAATAATAATATTAACAAAATTTTCAGAATAATAAATACTACTAATAATAATAATAATAATAATAATAATAAAAAAAATAATAATAATAATAATAATAATAATAATAATAATAATAATAATAATAATAATAATAATAATAATAATAATAATAATAATAATAATAATAATAATAATAATAAAATAGAAATTCTATGTCAGCTTTTGTTTTTATATAAGTTTTACTTTTAACTTCTAATTCTCTAAATATTTTTTTCTGATTTTCATTTAATTTTCTTAATACTAGTCTAGAAAATAGTTTGCATAGTAAAATAAGAGCATATTTAAAGTTTATTAGTTTTCTGACCCGGTTTCGCCTGCAATTTTCAACATCTTGAGGTTTTGGTTCTAAGATTTGAGTGAATTCTAATACCATACTGCAAAAATTAAAAATTCAAATTAGATTTAAGATTTTTACATTCTATAGATAACTTTAATTTAAGTGACAATACGTTGAACTTTATGTTAATGTCTGGTTTTAAATGTTTTTATGTAGTAAGCCTCAGCTATTTTCAGTTTTTGAGCTTCGCAATGAGGAGTGCAAAATTTTGAATGACTGTGAGATATCAGGTATAGTTGTTTTTGTTATGTTCCGGAAATGAATCCTCATATATTTTACTAGGTTTAAATCGGTGCGCATGCCCTATCTGGTAATCTATTAGTCGTGTAACCAATATACGTCCCGAAGTCTGACTGTACGTCGACGTATATTGGTTACACGACCTAATAGATTGACAGATAGGGCATACCAGCACCGATTTAAACCTAGTAAAATATATGAAACATTTATTCACCGAACATAACAAAACAACTATACTGATATCTCACAGTCATTCAAAAATTTTGCACTCCTCATGCGAAGGCTCAAAAACTGAAAATAGCTGAGGCTAATTACATAAAACATCTAAAACCACACATTAACATAATAGTTCAACGTATTGTCACTTAAATTAAAATATTATATGAAATGTAAAAATCTAAAATCTAATTTGTAATTTTAATTTTTAAATCTTGTATTATAATTCATTCATTCGAATCGAAACTCTGAAGATGTCCGAAGTTTACGGACGAAACCGGTCAGAAACTAATAAATTTAATATGCCTCTTACTTTCTTTGAAAACTATTTTCTTCACTGCTGATTAAGAAAATTAAATGCTATTCAGTGAAAAAATAATTTAAGAGAATTAGAAGTTTAAAATAAACCATTATATAATAATAATAATAATAAAGTAATAATAATAATAATAATAAAGTAATAATAATAATAAATATAATAATAATAATAATAATAATAATAATAATAATAATAATAATAATAATAATAATAATAATAATAATAATAATAATAATAATAATAATAATAATAATAATAATAATAATAATAATAATAATAATAATAATAATAATAATAAAAATAATAATAATAATAATAATAATAATAATAAAAAGTATATATATAATTGGGGGGCGTTGCGTCGTTTCTTTGCAAACTATGCTTGGAGTGAATCTTGCTTTGACTCGGAGGATGCTTCGGTCACCGCTGAAAAGGTGGGGGTCGTAATCGTCGAGGGTATGAACGGGTTCATTCCATCTTCAGCTAAATCTTTTTCTCCACAAAATCCATGGTTCGATGGAGAATGTTCTCGCTCCATTCAGGAGAGAGACATTGCCTATCGGGCATGGAAAAACTCTCGTTCTCCTATCACTCTTACTAATTTCCCTTTCTGCTAGGAATCGTTTGTCAGGGTTTTATTTTCGACAGGCAAGCAACCTCTTTCACTGAAAGAAAAAGCGAGCAACCTACCTGGCTCCTCCTACTGATAAAAATTTTCTGGCCTCTTTGCCAAAACATCTCTAATAACTTTTGTAAATCTGCCTTTCCTCCACTTATTCGCTCTAACGGTTCTGTAGCTAACTCTCCTACTGAAAAGGCCAATCTCTTCGGCCTCCTTTTTTCATCTAATTCTAACCTGGACGATTCCGGCATCCCTCCTCCTGCTTCTTCTCCTCTCAGGTTTCCTATGCCTCTTCCCGTGATTAAGCATGATCGGGTGCATGGGATTCTGAGATCTATGAGTGTCAGGAAGGCTAGTGGCCCGGATGGCATTTCTCCCCAGTGTTTTGAGGGAGTGTGCTTCTGAGCTGGCCCCTTTCCTCGTTCAACTCTACTCTTTATGACTTAATACTAAGAACATTACCTGAGTCTGAAGCGCGCTTATGGTCCAAGCCAATCCCGAAAAAGGCAAGCCGCTCCGATCCTAACCAACTATCGTCCTAGTAGCTCTCACTTGTATTCTATCAAATATCTTTGAAACCTTTCTTAATCTCTTCATTTCCTGGATCATCTGGAGTCCCATCATCCTTCTTTCAGATCATCAGTATGGCCTTACGACTCTCGAGGTCAACTGGTGACATACTATCCGGTAGAATCAATGGTCTTCTGCCCTTAAGGGAACTATGGGGAGTCTTGGGGTGTGGCGCTCGACAATATCAAAGGCTTTTGATACGAGTATGGCTTTGCGTCGCTACTCTCTAAAAGCTCCCTTCCTTTGGTTTCCTCCTTCTTCTGTTTGCTTACTCTTGTCAAGCTTTCCTCTCTGGTCGCTCCATATCAGCACTCGTTGATGAAGCGACTTCTTTCTTCTTTCCTGTTTATTTTGATGTTCCTTCAAGGTTCTTTTTCACAATCTCCAACTTTTATTCTTATTTTTCATTCAACGATCTTCTCAACTCCACTTCTAACTCTGTTCACTCTTACGCCGATGACTCAACCCTCTATTTTTCCACTCATTCAAATTTGTTCCGTGTTTTGCATCTAAGTTGCCTCTCTCCTTCAGCTTCCCAAATATATGTTCTCGAGGATCTGTATGGCATTTCCTGGTAGGGTAGCCGCTACCTTGTGATTTTCAAACCTTTGAAAGCTCAACTTCTTTACATATCCCTCTCAAAAACCACCTCCCTAATCTTTCCTATTTTCTTCGACGGTTCCAACGTCTCACCTGTTGACAACATAAATATTCTTGATGGTCTGAACATAACAAAAATTGTCTTGGAAAACCTCATATCACAACGGTTGCTAAGTGGGCCTCAAAGATGGTTAGAGATTCTGTTCAGGTTGAATAGAATTTTTTCCTCTCTGCAAGCTACTCCAGTTATATAGGGCCTTATTCGCCCTTGTTTGAGTACTGTCTCAACATCTGGGGGGCTCGGCTCCCCAAGGTTTTTTCATTTTACTATTGGATAGAGTTGATTCTAAAGCTAAAGAGACTAATTAACTGTCCCTACTTTCTAACTCTCTTGACCCTATATCTCTGCGGCGTGACGTTGGCGCACTATCTCTTTTCCATAGGTACTACAACGGTAGATGCTCAGGGAGTTGGCCACTCGCATTCCATCACTGTTGTCTTCGCACCTAAGTAAATACAAGGGGGTGCCAAGAACTAGCAAAGAATTTGCGTGAGCAATTGAAAATCCCAGACTCGTTCGTTGTGGTGCCTCCTTCTTTCCAGACACTTCTGTTCTGTGGAACTCCTTGCCATCTTCTGTTTTCCCTACTGTATTTAATCTTCCTCTCTTTAAAACCCAAGTCTGCGCTCACCCAAGAGATTTGCGTTAGGCTTGGGCTTGGGTGGGGTTTCAGTATTTTATTTCCTGCCCCCTTCTTGAAAAGGGCCCAGCCGTGAGTGGTGGTAATCTGTAAAAAAAAAAAAAAAAAAAAAAAAAAAAAAAAAAAAAAAAAAATGAACAGTGTGATTAGAAGGTCTGGTTTGAAGACGGTTTAAAAAAATTATTTGTTACAAGGCCCATGGAGCAAAAACCTTCTGAGATATTGAAGTTATTATTATTTTTAATAAGAAAAGATTGCATGCACGCGCGCGCGCATATTTACAAGATTTTGTATCCTGTATAAAATGGGGTATTTCTTATGTAATTTACGTCGCTAATTCCGAAAATGCAATCAGTTTTTGGCTAGGACCCTCAGATTTTGAGATATTTGTAAATTTTATAATTGACAGAATATTTTTTACGCATAATAATGGTAAAATATTTGTGTTATAATAACAAAGATATAAAATTGAAAACGTAATTTTATCATAATGAGCATGTGGAACGTTGCATCGGACCGTAGTTTTCAAAACAGGGAATGTAGGCCGCCGCAAGGTGGCGCTTCGGTATAGTGGGACTCGCCGATTAAATCTGTTGAAGCAGCTACTACAGTACGGTTTGAAGTGATCTACGTTAAAGACGTGTTATTAATACCATTGTTTGCTTTCGTTAAATTATTATCATACAATCGTGCTTTTTAGTTTGTGATTGTGCAGTAATGGCAACAAGTAGGAAGTGTGTAAATTCACCTGATTCGTTTTGTTACATCTGTGGTGAGTACACTTTGAAATCACAAAAAAGAACTATAACTCCTATGATAAAATATGCTTAAGAACATTATTTTGGTTGCAAAATAGGGGACCAGGATAAAAACTGGGCTCCCCACATTTGCTGTGGTACTTGTGCTGTATTACTTAGGTGTTGGTTAAATGGAGAGAACAGATGCATGCATTTTGCAGTTCCTATGGTTTGGAGAGTTCAAGTAGATCATGTAAGTGATTGCTACTTTTGTATAACAAATGTATCGGGTATGAAAGGAAAGCAAAGGAAAAAAAATAGCGTACCCAAATCTTAACTCTGCAAGAAGGCCAGTACCACATAATGAAACTTTGCCTATTCCCAAACCACCAGAAACCGTAGGACAGATTGAGGAAATACAAGTGGACGATACAACTGATGTAGACTACGAACCAGACACATTTCAAGATGAACCTCACATGATCAGTCAACCGGAGTTGAAAGATCTTGCTAGAGACTTGGGTCTTTCTAAAGAAAAATCTGAATTGCTTGCTTCTCGTTTACAAGGCTGGAATTTTTTGGCTTCAGGTACTCATGTTACCTATTTTCGTGATCGTCATAAGAACTTCCTGCAATATTTTGAAATGACTGAATCACTTAGTTACTGCAGCAATATTGATGGACGAACACAAGTCAGAAGAGTGGAGACTGTTTGTTGATGCATCTATTCCCATCGCACATGCAGTACACATGAAGGAATCATATGAAAGCATGGATTTTCTTTTGGATAACATTCAGTTCGAAAAATACAAGTGGAAAATTTGCGGTGATTTTAAAGTTATTGGACTTATGTTAGGCTTGCAACTGGGTTATACCAAGTATTCATGCTTTCTGTGTGAATTGGACAGCCGGAATAAGGATGAACATTACATAAGAAAGGTTTGGCCACCTCGTGAACATTTCATCACCGGGGAAAAATATAAAAAGCAAACAGCTAGTTGATCCTAAGGATGTACTTTTACCTCCTCCTCTTCACATAAAACTTGGACTTATCAAGAATTTTATTAAAAGTATGGACAAAGAAGGCAAAGGATTCAAGTACATTGTGCAGAAATTCCCTCGAATTAGTGATTCTAAAATTAAGGAAGGGATTGTTGCTGGTCCTCAAATTCGAGATCTGCTGAAAGGTGAAAAATTTGCTGAATGTCTCAACAGAACAGAATTAGCTGCCTGGTCTGCATTCCAAGATGTAGTCAAAAACTTTCTTGGGTCTTACAGAAGCCCACATTACAAGACCATGGTTGACACTTTACTGTCAGCATTCAAAGCTCATGCCTGTAACATGTTCCTTAAAATCCATTTTCTTCACTCTCACCTCGACTTCTTCCCTGCAAATTTAGGCGCCGTCAGCGAGGAACACGGGGAGAGATTTCATCAAGACATAGCGAAGATGGAGAAGAGATATCAAGGTAGATGGAATCCGACTATGCTGGCCGACTACTGTTGGGGACTCATTAGGGAATCACCGCAGGACATTTACAAAAGTAAATCAAGAGCTGTTGCGTTTACATAAAATTGTGTAAGAATTTAAAAAATGATAAAAAATTGTAAAATTGTAAAAAATTAAATTGTAAAAGTGCAATTGTTTACAATAAATGTATATATACAAATGTTGTTAATTGAATGTTACTCAGCAAAAAAGTTTCCATAAAATTTTGTTCAATTCTACAAACCAGTAAAAAATTGTAATATTGTAAAAAAATAACTTGTAAAAGTGCATCTGTTTACAATAAATGTATATATACAAATGTTTTTCATTGAATGTTACTTAATGAACAACATTATGATTTAAAAAAAGGTTGAGGACGTAATTTTTTGCATTCAACTAAAAAAGTTAGTTAATAAATAAATAAAAAAGCTAAATTAATAAATGGCAAATATCTCGAAATCTGTGGGTCCCGCAGAAAAACTATGAGTATATTCGGAATCAGCAACTAAAAATACATAAAAAAAAGTGTGTTTCGCAATCGATACAGATATGAAGTTAAATTTTTAATAAAAAAATGAATTGTTAGTCGATTTTCAGTTCAGAGGGATGATGCAAAGAGAAATTTAGAGCTGTTCCAATTTATCAGATGGTCACTATTGGTTAATTATATGTTAATATATGGTATTTTGAATGTTGTGACGATTAATGTAATTTTTGTGTTGAGTGATTCTGGTGCTAAGAGTTTTGAGGGTCTCTCCAAAATAGACAGAGGGACAATTCATGCAGGGGACAGTATATACACCTCCTCGGGGTTCCGATTTGGTATTGTTATTGTGGATTAGGTGGCTATGCAAAGTACAGGAATATTTGAAAATTAACTTGCAGTTAGAAAGATCTTGTAATGTGGTTGTAAAGAAATGCAGTTTGTGAGTATAAGGGGGCACAATACAATTGGAGAAATTGGTTTATTTAACAGGTTGTGTTGGATTATGGAATTTATTAAAGGCCAAACATTTACAGGAATTGATTATAAACTGAGGATATGCGAGAGAAGGAAACTGCAAGAACTGGGGGTCAGACATACAAAATGCACGTAGAAATTGAATAAATATTACGTTCTATATGTGAAGGGGTGGTTAGAGAAGTAATGTAATAGACTGCCGGTATTAGTTTGTTTGCGATAAATGGAAAAATAAAGATTAGAATTATGGATGTGTATATCTAAACCAAGGAAAGAGATTTTATTATTTTGGGGAAGCTCATAAGTAAATTTAATGGAATTTGAGCAAGGTTATTCAGTTGTTGCGAGAAATTTTCAATGGGAAAAGATTCGGGTATAATTGCAATGATGTCATCGACATAACGAAACCAACTATGTATGAGAGGAAATAAGGTTATGGAAGGAAGGAGTCTGCTTTGAACTCCATAAAAAAATATAAATATAGCAATTAAAATGGGGCCTCGAACTAACCCCAATACTAGCTCCAAAAATTTGTCTGAAAAATGTGTTATTAATGCTTACAAAGTTACAAAAGTTTTTTTGTTTCAACTATTTTTATTTCGCTTGCTTTTGAGAATAAAAAAATATACCACTTTTCCAATGAATCTAATCTCCAAATGCTATACGGTAAAATACCCTAAAGACAGAGGTGTTAGCGGATATCCGCATCCGCCTAATTTTTCTCTACCCGCATTCCGCATTTGCATTCGCATCCGCATGAATTTTTTTGCGGATTGCGAATAGTTCATTTATGAATTATGAGACTACATGTTCTCAAACTTTCTTAACGCAAGATTTTCAGAACTCGTTGGAATAGTAGTTGGTACGTGCTTGAGAGGATGGGAGAAATAAATGAAGCTGTCTCCCCTTATGCTTCGAACACACACAAAGGTGAAAGGCTTGACAGGTGATGATAATACGATTTTAGGTAATTGTATTACTCTTCTTAAACCGTTTGAAGAGGTACTAAGACTATTATCTCAGAAAATTCTTGTTTGCCAGACGAAATTCCTCTAGTTGCAACGAATGAAAGCTGTGCTAAATGCCTGCTATTAAAAAGTAAGGGACTTTCAAAGATGACAGAAACACTAATGCTGGAGATAGATAATAGATTTAAAAATCTGCAAAACGATTACGCATCTGCAATAGTAACTTTTCTGGATCCTAGATCCAAAACCAAATTTCTTGAACCACGTGTTTCACAAAGGGTTAAAATTTATTTAGTATGCCTATGTGATGAAATGCTGCTAAAGCCAGAAATTTCACCAGCCAATAAAAAGGAAAAGATTGCAGAAACAGACACACATTTACTATCTGTCAGCGAAACCATTGCAGAATCCATGACGTTCTTTTGGCTCTAAGCAGCAAGATGAAGAGTCTTGTTCAGAAGTGTCAAAGGACACTCTGTCATTGATCGAAGAATTATCACAAAGCGAAAACTCTTGGAATCGGATAAAGATCCATTGGTTTGATGGCGTGATAATTGAAAAAGTTTTTCACATCTTGCAGAACTCGGCAGCTGCGAGCATCTTTTCAGCGATGCAGATCTCATTTACGAAGAAAAAAAGAAGCAAACTCTCCCTTTTAAGGGCTCAGAAGCTTTAGTTTTTTTTTTTAACATAATTTGAGGATCATTAATTTCAAGTATTATTCTACATACAATCTTTTTTTCAAATGGGTTGAGGCTGGGGGAAAGAGATTGGTGGGGTGCAAAAGAGTTGGGTCCATATCTCGCAATCTGGTAACACAGGTATATATATATATTATAATATATATATATATATAATATATATAATATTATATATATATATATATATATATATATATATATATATATATTATATATATATATATATAATATATATATATATATTATATATATATAATATATATATATATATATATTATATTATATATATATATATTTATATTATATATAATATATATATATATATAATATTATATATATATATCAAAGGTGGGCATTAACCAGCGTTAAAACGTTAAATCCGTTAATTAACTGGTTAATTTTTTCGTTAACTTTACGCTTTCGTTAATTTTCGAAAAAAGTAAACGGACTATTAACGGAGTTAAAAAATTTTTCCCTAACATCCGTTAAATCGTTACTTTAATTTACGAGTTTTATAAAATATTTTCTTTATCAGATTTTAAATTGTAATTAGATTCGATTTTGATAACAAACTTTATTTTCCAAATTTCCTAAACGCTTCTCCCAATGGCTCAAAATGTGTTTATTCTTCACGGTTATTATCCCGTTTAGAATGTTTGAACGGTTTTTCTTTTGCTGTATTCTCATTTCTTCTTGGTTCGCTGAAGAAAAAAGAGATAGTGACTTGTTGCTCGTTCAATGAGTCATTAACTTCTTCGTTAGTTACTTAAACTTGCTTCTTTTGCGACTAGTGAAAAATATAAGAACTAGGCCCTCATAAGCGATTGTACTATAAAAAATATAGCAAATTTAGGGGGGGGGGACATATTTGTATTAAAATTCTAAGTTGACATATCCTATTATTTTTACAATAATATACTACTCGGGTGTCCGTAAAAAGAATGTCCCAGTTTCAATGCTTTTTTATAATATAGCAGCGTAATATACAATATCAACAGCATATCATTACATCAAAGTGAAGGTCATTGAACAGAGTTTTTCTACATAAGTTTCAATAATGTCCCCCTTTCGTTAATAGGGGATACATCAGCCCGATAATCCAATTCCTCCTCAAACATTGGTTAACGATCCGAGTAAATGGAAGGAACGGCATGTTTAATTCTGCGTTTCAACTCTGCGTATAATTGGGCCAGCCCCCATAGGAAGGAAATAGCATGGCGTTAGTCCGGGGACCGGGGGGGACAGATATATAGAGCTCTTGTCGTCTTGACCATTATGACCAACCCAACGATCTGGGGGTAAGTCGTTCAACCACGCTCGCACTATGTGACTCCAATCTGGAGGGGCTGAATCTTGCTGCCATCTAAAGTCTTAACCGCTTCATCATGTTAAAAATTGTAAAAAGAGCCTCTTGTAGAACATATTAAGCTAGCACGAAACTTTGTTACGGTTGCTTCTTGCGAAAAAAAGAAAGGTCCGAAGACCCTGGCGTCGGGATATTGCGCCAGAAAAAAGTTAACCTTTGGGGAATCACGTTCGTGCTCTACAAGTTCATGCGGATATTCAGACCCAAGATACGAACATTGTGGGCATTCACCTTACCCCTAAGATGAAAGGTGGACTCATCGCTAAACCACTATACGATCTAGAAGGTAATCGTCTCGACCTAACACTGCACAGGCAAAGGTAAACGGTAGAGCATAGTCGTCGGGCTTTAAAGCATGTGCAAACTGCAACAACCGGTATGCACGCATGTGTAAACGTTTCCTTAACACCTTCACACCGTCGTTTTTGGCACCTTCAGTTCGTGACTTGCTCTCCGAAAGGATTTCTTAGGACTATGAAGAAACGAGGCCCTGATACGGTCCACATCCTGTACAGTCACTTTTCGTCCATTGACATTGACATTAACATTGACACCCATTAGTTGCAAATTGCCTATACCATCGGCGAAAGTTTTTGCCACATGGAGATGACATTGAAACCGAAAACGATACGCACGTTGAATCCGAATATCAGGATTCACACTTAGGTCAAATTTGTGAGTGAATCATCAGAATGTTGCTTACGCCTCTATGGTTGATCTTCGGCCATTGGTGTTCAGTGGTAGTGTGCGCATGCACTAGAGAAGACTACATCTGAATGTGGCATGCGCGTATGTCGACCTATCAGGAAACTCGTTCTGGCGCAAGTGCATATTCGAAACTGTGCAACTTACTCTTCACTTTGATGTATGATATGATATGGATATTGTATATTATGCTGTTATATAAAGCATTGAAACTGGGAAATTCTTTTACGGACACCCGGTATTGAGTATTAATTAATAAGGTATTTACGCTTTGGAAGTATTCTTCGGCAAGCGGCAAAAGCATCTGCTATAGGTC
>JABUQX010040456.1:45000-62500 GCA_015478945.1 Trachelipus rathkii
CAGAATTGAATCAGAAAGCTGTAGACGAGAGGCAACTCTAGATATAAATGAGGGAGCACAATTAAAATGAGTGGAAGAATGGAGAGTTGAGTCATCGGCATAAGAGTGAACAGAGTTAGAAGTGCAGCTAAGAAGATCGTTGATGAAAAGTAGGAATAAAGTTGAAGATAAAACAGAACCTTGAGGAACACCACAATTAATAAGAAAGGAGGAAGAGGTTGATCCATCAACAAGAGATGAAAATGGAACGATCTGAAAGAAACTAGACAAGAGTAAGAAAGAGAAGAGGGGAACCTAAAGGAAGGTAGCTTAGAGAGTAGCGACGCATGCCATACCTGGTCAAAAGCTTTAGATATGTCAAGCGCTACCACACAAGACTCCTCATGGTCCTTAAGGGCAGAAGACTATAGATCAGTGAGATAGGAAAGGATATCACCAGTTGATCTCGAACGTCGAAAGCCATACTGACGATCTGAAAGAAGGGAATGAGATTCTATATGATCGAGGAAATGAGAGTTAAGGAGAGTTTCAAAGATTTTAGATATCATACAAGTTAAGGCAATAGGTCGATAGTTAGAAGGATCAGAGCGGGGGCTGAGCGGCTACCTTTTTTGGGGATTGGCGGAATAAAAGCGCGCTTCCAGCATTGAAGGAAAAGTATTAGTATTAAGGCATAAAGAGTAGAGTTGAACGAGGACAGGCGCCTGCTCAGAAGCCACTCCCTCAAAACACGAGGTGGAATGCCATCTGGGAGCCACTGGAACTTCCGACGTTCATAAGATCTCAGTATCTTCATGTACTCGATCATGAGAAATGACAGGTAGAGACATTGGACACCTGAGAGGGGATGGAGCAGGAGGAGGGGAGCCGGAATCGTTCCATGGTGGAATTAGATGAAAAAACAGAAGACCAAAGAGATTAGCCTTTTCAGAAGGAGTGTTAGCAATAGAACCGTCAGAACGGATAAGAGGGGGAAAGGCAGATTTACAGAAGTTATTTGAGATGTTTTTGGCAAGAGGCCAAAAATTTTTATCAGAAGGAGAATCAAGAAGGGCAGCACACTTCCTTTTTGTGAAAGAACTCTTGGCCAGTCCGAATAATATCTCTGCATCGATTTCCGGGCAGAGCGAAAATTATTCAGAGTAATAGGGAAACGAGAGTTCTTCCAAGCCCTATACGCAATGTCACGCTCTTGGATGGCACGAGAACAAGAGCCATCGAACCATGGTTTATGGGGAGAAGAAAATGATTTAGTGGAAGATGGAATGAACCTGTTCATCCCATCCGTGATCATGGCCCCTACCTTTTCAGCAGAAGGCAGAGGCGTTCTCCGGAACAAAACATGATTCAATCCAGCGAATTATTTGCCAAAAAGAAGGCGACGTAATGCAACATTAGCCCCGATTAAAGTGCCAGAAAGTTCGCTTAGGGCTGGGCCGGAGCTTCTGGAAATGAAGTTTGTTAAACTTTTAAGAGCTACCAAGATTGTGTCAGAATTACCGATAGGTAGGGAAAATGGGTGTATATGCAGCGAGAAGGAGAAGTTGGTGAAAGCACTAAATCAAGAGTGTTTAAGAATTGGTTAGGACAATCTGGATATGTGTAGGTTCTTTAATCAACTGTTTCAGATCGTTGGAGAATACTGAATGTTTTTGGCCTCCTTCCCACCTGAATCTCAGTATGAGAGGAGACCAACCACTCACTGTGGGTGTACGTTGTAGTCCCTAAGTAGAGGACTTGGTCGGCGTTGGATGAGAAGAAATAGCAGTTTCGTGAAGTTACGTGGTAGATACTAAAAGAGTCGGAAAAGTCTGTTCTATTAGGAAGAGCAGTAGCAGAAACAACAAGATATTATGGTAAGTAGTGGGAGAAGATTTAGCCAAAGAACATCGGAAATTAGGAGAAACGAAGATTTTCGAGACGTGTTACAGGAGTATTTATATGTTAAATGTAGGCACAGACTCCGCATTCAGTCGGAAATTATAAAATAGATTATAGTTAGAGATGTTTAAGTTGTTAGAGAAGGAGTCCTTGGCCAGCTGTGTCCCGGAAAGAAGTAAAATATTAGGATGAAAGGTAGAAAGGTGGTGTTCAACAGATTCATGATTGATGCGAAGACCACGGACATTAGCAAAATCAATAGAAAGCCCGCCCCTACGCCCACTTCCACCCTTCTTACCCCGAGCACGTGACCTCACCATTGCAAAACCCTTGAAAAAAGTGCAAACCGATTATAAAAAAAAATATATGTATATATAAAATTGAAAAAAATATATACTAAATGCTAAAACTAAAACTAATACAAATTATTAACAAAACTTATTACCTAATGACAATAGCGATAATAATAATAACAATAACAAAAGTAGAAAAAATATGAACAATTCAAATGTTTTAAAAAACTTCAATAACAATACAATTAATTATAATAATATATAATATAATAATAAATAATAATAATAATATATAATAATATAATAATAATAACATAATAATAATAATAATAATAACAATAGAATATTCAATAATAATAAAATAAAAATAAAAAAAACAATAAATAATATAATAATAATAAATAATAATAATAATAATAATAATAAATAATAATAATAATAATAATAATAATAATAATAATAATAATAATAATAATAATAATAATAATAATAATAATAAAAATATAAATTAATTAATGACACACGTAGACACTAGATTAAAAAATAAAAAAGATAAAATAAATAAAAATAATAAAAATAAATTATGCCCTTTAAAAAAAAACACTGAAAAAAAAAGATAAAAATAAAAGTAACTAAAAAATTAAATCTAATAAAAGACACAATACTTAACATAAGAAAAAAAACACTTCAATTGATTATAAAAAAAAAAAAAAAAAAAAAAAAAAAAAAAAAAAAAAAAAAAAAAAAAAAAAAAACACTGGTAAATAATAATAATAAGATTAAAAAAAAAAACACCAACAGCTGAGAACACAAAAATAATTCGTAATAAATGAGCCAACTGCCTTCGCGAAACGGAGCTCCACAGCAACAATTTCGAATTTATTCTTTATTATGATAATTTCGTTTTAGTTTAAAGTTCCAAAATAAAGCAGAAAGGAGCGTAATAAAATTTTGAGGCTTCACCAAGAGAAATCAAGCGAATAAATATAAATTCAAATATAAACATTTATATAAAATAAATTTTCAATTTAAAATTTCGCATATTCAGAGACTCTCAAAATTCCAACGAAGGGCTCCCTCTGATATTAACAATCCTCTCAGAATCAAACTCTTCCTTCAACACTTGTGGTTTCAAAACCTCTTTTCAATTTCTATTGATAAATCTTCTCTTTGCTCCTTCCCTTCTCTTTTTAATGCGTCCGTTCACTACAGCAGTCGGCTCATATATATATATATATATATATATATATATATATATATATATATATATATATATATATATATATATATATATATATATATATATATATATATATATATATATATTATATAAATATATATTACTATATATATATATAATATATATTATATATATAATATATTATATATGTCGAACATAGGGACCGGGAACTGTAGCGAGACTCTGGAAAATGCCCACGCCTCGCACTGATATAATATATATATATATACTATATATATATATAACTATATATATATATATAATATATATATCTATATATATATTAAAACACTGGTAAATAAATAATATAAGATTAAAAAAAAACCAATCTTTTTATCTTTTAATATATATTATATATATATTATATATTATATATATATATATATATATATATATAATATTATATATATATATATAATTATATATATATATATTATAATATATAGTTTTTATATATATATATAATATCCAGTGGCGAGGGCGTGGCATTTTCCAGCAGTCATCGCTACAGTTCCCGGTTCCCTATTTCGACATTATATATATATATTATAATATATATATATATATAATATATAATATATATATATATATATATATATATATATATAATATATATATATATATTTTATTTATTTTATATATATACAATTATATATATATATAACCTCCCTGGGCAACCATTCCAAATTTAAACAAAACTCTATGCTGAAGAAATGCTTTCTTATATAAAATGGCATGCTTTTCTTAATTTTCTTGGTTATGCCCTTTGTCTCCGTCCGATGCTCTACTATGAAGAAATTTAAATGGTCTCTCCGGTATAATCATAGATGGCAAAAATTTTGTAGACTTGTATCATGTACCCTCTGAGAAATCGTCTTTCTCTGAAAACATTTCTAACTCCTTCAGCCTTTCCTCATAGCTCTTACCCTCAAAACCCAGAAATCATCCTTGTTGCTCTATCGTTGCAACTCTCTCTAGCATATCTAGTCTTTCTTTAAATAAGGGCCAACTTGTGCAGAATATTCTATTATTGGCCTAACATAAGCTATTATACAGTTTACTTTATACTTTTTGGTCTTGTAAACAACCTTTGCGATTTATTAATGCCCAGCAATCTTTTATCTTTATTATTTAAACTTTCAAAACACTGATTAGCTACTTTCAAATTACTGTTATAATCACACCTATATCTTTTTTCTTGGTCCACAGACCAAAGCCAATCCCCATTCATATCGCAGTTGAAACTTTTATTTGAGTAACCTAGGTGAGAACCTTACAATTTTTACTATAAAAATCCATTTGCCACTTATCTGCCCACCAAGAAGTTTTATCAAAAGATCATTTTGAAACTTATACACCTTCACTTTTCCCTAACTGAGGTGGCACTTTGGTATCATCGGCAAACTTAGAAACCTTTGCATTTAAGTTCAATGGTCTAAATCAATTTATATATATGATTAAACCAATAGTAACCCAGCTCTGAACCTGTTGGGACACAACTCTTCACTATTTTCCATGATGACTTATTGCCATTTAAGTTGTACACACTGTTTCTATTCCACAAACTACTCTTTAATCCCAACGCATGTTTACCACTCCACTAACCACATTGAAGTAACTTCATCAGCCTTATGTGGGTGAACCTTATCATAAGTTTTATATATATATATATATATATAATATATACTATATAATATAGTATATATATATATATATATATATATAATATATATATATATATATATATATATATATATATATAATATTATATATATTATGATATATATATATATATATATAGAGAGAGAGAGAGAGAGAGAGAGAGAGAGAGAGAGAGAGAGAGAGGCCGAAGTAGTTTTTTTTTAAAATTAGAATAAAGGCGGCTCCACACACGCGGAGTTTGTAGAACCCTTTGCCAAACACCCCATGTGTGTATGGGCCATTTTTGGAGAGCTTTGCTCATTTACTTGGTTTGCCAAATGCATAAATCTTTTCCATCGCTTGTGCAATGGAAAAGATTTGTGTATTTGGCAAACCAAGCAAATGAGCAAAGCTTGCCAAAATGACCCAAACACATATTGGATGTTTGGCAAAGGGTTCGACAAACTCCGCATGTGTGGAGCCGCCTTAATTGGAAACAAAGAATTAAAATAAAAAAACAGCAAAAAAATCAAATTCATATTAAATTTCAATAATAATATAATAATAATAATATAATATAATAATAATAATAATAATAATAAATAATAATAATATATAATACTAATAAAATAATAATAATAAATAATAATAATAATATAATAATAATAATTATATTAGTTATTTTTCAAAGTAGTTTCCCATTAATTTCTTTCAAAGAAAACGAATTTTTGCCAATTTTTTTTAAAATCGTTCAAGGTTGTTTCATAATATTTCGTACTTTATAAAGTATATATTACAGCTAAAGTAAGAAACTTTAATTGATTTATTTTTGTAAAAGAGTAAAATTTTATTATGTAATTTCACTGATTCTAGTAATAATTTATGAATTTATAATTTCTTTGTTAATTTACTATATTTATGAAGTCCGAAAGTTTGAACGAAATTTTAAAGTACTTATGCTTTAAAATGAGAAACAAATTCGTTCAAATATGTGCTTCAGCGACAAATTTATAGATGAGCTGGGCATGTTATATCGCTATACATTTTTGCGCAATTTGATTGGCTTAGAGATGTGAACATTTTATAATAATAATACTGATAATGTACTCGCAATTGATCCGACAAATTAACAGATTACCTGGGGCATGTTATATTAATATTAAATCATTTTAATTGATACCCGCTTTTTCAAGCGCATTTAATATAATATATATATATATATATATATATATATAATATATATATATATATATATAATATATATATAATATATTATATTATATATATAATATATATATATATATATATATATAGTAATATATATATATATATATATATATATATATATATAATGAAAATGAAAATAATAATGAAATTTGAAAAAAGGATTGATTTATTTTTTATCTCATCTGGTCAGTCATCTTCGCATCAATAGATGACTGGACGCTTCGCCACTGATATATATACTATATATATATATATATATATATATATATATATAGTATATATATATATATATTATATTATATAAGTATACATGATATATATAATCTATATATATAGTATATATATATATATATATATATATATATATGGGTTAATGACCAAGACTCACTCTTGGTCCCCTTAATTAATCTTAATTACTGGCCCTATTAATCTGACGGTTTTCAAATGAGAGATTTATCTAATTATTTCTTTATTGATCAGTACGAGGTTTTCACAGTAAATGATTATGACACAATGAATAATAGGTAATGTAAGCACCTTTTAATCGTAGAGATTAACAAAATATAATCACGTAATCACTACTTAATTATAAAATGGCACTGACCCTATCTAAGCTACCTCTCAGCATGAGAGTTCCTACAAAAAGACCATGAGGCAGGGACGCTTCGGATGGCATCGCCCTCCGCGTCTCCCCTCTCATTTTAGCCTCCCTCCCAATGGGGGAGGGGAGCTATAATAACCCTATTGTTACAATAGACTTATAGGAGAGGCACCAGATCTGACGAGGTGTACACATGAGATTGGCAAAGTAGTCTCTCACAAGGCTGTGTCACCTGTTGTGTCATGCATGCTTAATGACTTACATAATTTCTCTAATCATGGGATTTTTAGCCCATGGTTTGTGGTGACCTCTGGTTGTTGACAGGAACATTTGATTCAAAATCTGAAGTGAGGCTTGAGATTTTGATTATATTCAAAGGTTCCTATGAACACTCCTTTAAATTGTATTACATGAAATATATAGTAAAGTGGAATAGAAGGAATAGTGGAATAACTACTTGGAGAAGGAGGAAAGAACTACAATATATGAATAATAATACATATTACCAATTATTTTGTACTCGTATTAATTTCCATATCATCGTCTTTAACTCTTATTTTTCTCAAGAGATACTCACATTTGTTCCTCATTTCCTTCCTCTGTTTTCTTCTCATTCCGAGTTTTTCTTTCGGACTGGAGGGTTGATTACTGGCTCGTAAAAGATTTTAACATTTCTTAGACTTTCTACTACGACTTTATTGTCCTTTATTATATGAGCATTGCTGTTGGTAATTTTGACCACACGATAGGGGCCGTGATATTTTGCTGAGAGCTTTCCGACATTGTATTGTTGATTCTTCACAAGTAGAAATCGAGCTTCTTTCAAATTCTTTGGCAAAAATATGTTTCGATTTCGTAAATTAGTTTTTTGGGCTAATGGTTTTGCCATCAGTTCTGTTAGCCTTTCAATGTAAGTATCGTATGATTTTGGTCCACTGGAGGCGGTTGTGCTGATAAGACCGTCAGGTATGTTGATGTTTTGCCCATAGACTAGCTTACTGGGGGTGATACCCCCTTCAGAGATAGGGGCGAGCCTGAGGGAGAATAATACGAAGGGGAGGACGCTTAACCAATCTTGTGTTCTCATGGTTGGCTCCGCTAACATCGTTCGAAGACTGTTTACGATCATTTTATTGACCATTTCTATCTTTCCATTGCTTTGACAATTATATGTACTGGTTGTGGAGTGGACGATCCCCAACAGCTTACACACACTCTCAAATAAATGTGACGTAAAGTTGGCGCCGTTATCTGAAACAATTCGGCTGGGAATTCCACAGTGGGGAATGAGCTGGTTTATCAAAGTCTGAACAATGGTCTCTTTTGAGGCGTCCTTAAGTGGGAAAGCCCATACATAGTGAGAGTAACGATCTATAAGGGTTAGGAGATACTTGTAGCCCCGACAGGTAGGGAGCTTTAAAATATCGACATGGATTACTTCAAACTTTAGGAAACTTCCCTGTATTTTCCTAAAATGGGATTGATTCCCCGGCCAACTTTGGACACCTGACATTGAACACAGGACCTTATCATCTCCTTAACTGTCCGATGCATCTTTTCAAATACGAAATCGGTTTTTAAGACAGTGAGACATCGATTAATCCCGAGGTGTCCCTGTAAGTGAGTCATCCTGATGAGGGTGGCGACTTGTGTGCTAGGAATGATAACACGAGCATAATTTAATGATATGTCAACATATAAATGTATCTTTTGTTTTTTGAACCAAAATTCATGTTTTTTAATGATCAGTGAACTCTTAAGGTTACCTTCTAATAGCGATTTTATAAATGGATCATCTTCTTGATCTTTACTTATCTCTAAATAGTTAATTTCTTTCCTGAATCGTTTAATTAGTTCTATATGAGCATCATTGCAATCTCTAATGAGATTTATTTGTGTATTTAATGGTAAAATATCTTTTAATTCATCTACTTTTAATTCTTTTACTTCATTGTTAAATTTATCTAATTTCTTTTTCTCTAATTCTCTTCTTTCTTCTATGCTTAACCCACTCGATGCTACGTCTGGCATTTTCCCATGTGAGATATGCTCGGAATGTACGGTATGGTTATTTAAAGCCCATACCTTTTTTCCTTCTTCGCTATTTACGATCTGGTCACGTGCCACATTCCTGGTGGCTTCAGTGTAATTTCTCTTTAAACCAGGTGTCTCATAGTAATCAGGAGTATTTAAAGGTCTTATCACCTGATTCTTTGTTATTGTTTCTGCCTCGGCCTGATTGGTGGACTCGGTTGTGGTTGAGCCAATCACCGCGCTTGGGAGGCGTGGCTCCGTTAGCTCCTCCCTCTTTTTCAATACTTTGCAATATTCTGTTGCATTGATGGGGTTTTCGTCGACATTATCAATGCGGTTGATTATTAAATATTCACTTAATGGATTATTCTTCTTCGTGATTAACTCCCAAGAGATGTGATACGCCGACAAGAGGTTCAAACTTCTAATCTCTCGTAAGTTGTAATTCTTATCATCATTACTTTTGTTGCATCTGTTAATGATTTCACGAGATTGAGTTAATATTTTTATTGGTCTGTTAGACAATAAGTATCCATATTTTTTCAGGAGTTTCGTTAAAAGCACTAACAATTTTCCAACACCATCATATGTCTGTTCCGTGGCTGATAAAATGATACTGAAGAAGGCTATCGGAGCTCCTCCTTCTTCAGGTGTGGATAATATAACTGCTGCGGCGGCTGTATTGGTGGAGTGTATGATGATGTCGAAAGGGCTGGAGTGGCTGGGATAGGTTAATATATTTGCGTTTCTGACGGCTTCTTTACTGTCTTTAAAAGCTTTTTCTCCTGAAGGGTCCCACGTGATTTTTCGGTTCCCATACGGCTTTCCCTTCAGATAATGATAGAGGGGCGCAGTAACATTTGAGAACATCACTACAGTAGAACGGTAGAACCCTATCTTCCCGAGATAACTTCTTAATTCCTTTATAGTTTTGGGTTTTGGTGTGTCTATTATCTCCTTGATTTTATCCTCATTCGGCCTAATCCCCACCTTATCTATTGTATAGCCGAGGTAGTCAATTTCACTTTTTGCTATCTGACATTTACTTAAGTTAATACTGATGTGGAAGTATTGTAATCTTTTCAGCACCCTTTCAAGGAGGACCAGGTGTTCTTCTTCAGTCTCTGAGTGTATAAGGATATCATCCATGTATGCGTGTACGTTCGGGATCCCCTGTAAGAGGGTATCAATGAAAGCCTGAAAGATGAACGGGGAGGAGACATAGCCCATGGGCAAACATTGATACGAAAAAGAACCCAAGTTTGATGTTATTGTGAAGTATTTTATGCAATCTGTATGGAGTGGTATGGAGTAGTACGACTGAGTTAGGTCCAGCCTACTGAAGAGGAAACTTCCTTTCAGAGTAAACATTGCATCTGTCAGGTGTGGTAAGCCATATGTTGCGACCTCCACCCTCTTATTGAGTTCTCTGAAGTCAGATATAAGTCTCACGCGCCCTCCAGTCTTTTCTAGAACGCTGACGGGGAAGGACCATGGGGAGTTGGATCGTTTTAGCACTCCTGTGGCCACAAGATTGTCAAATTCTGCCCTGGTTTGTGAGTAAAGTTTGTGGGGAATTTTCCTAGGTCTGAGAGAGATGGGAGGTCCCCTAACATTCACTTTATAAGGGTAGGTATTTGCTAGTTCGATTAATACCTTTTCCGGGATGAAGGCGGTTTCTTCGTCAGTAGTTACTTGACCGCCCCCATCTATCAACGCTGTGCTCATTCTTTGATTTTTATTATTTTTATATTTCTCAAAAATCTCATCCCATATTTGCATCTGTTTTATTTTTATATGATGATTTTCCGGCAGATATGGGTTCAAAAATAAACCTTTATATCGCGATAAAATTTCATTAAAAGATGTAGGACTAGAAGAAACGTGCAAAATATTAGGATGAGGAGTAAATGCTAGAGAAGAAGAAAGAGTTTCATGCGCATAATTAATATTAGAATTGTAAATTTTCTTTAATTTAATACTATTATTTGTAACAGAATCAATCAATAAATCGTTTGTAAAATCGATACCCATTTGAAAATTCTTTAAAAATGATAAACCTATAATGTTCATAGTGATACTAGTTACATAAAATGTCTCTACATACTTTCTACCAAGACCTAAGTCTATTTCAATGGTTTTTACATCATAAATGGCTATTTTAGAATTATTTGCCGCATACAGAAATCCAACAGGCGGGCTGTGATCAGCACGAACCCCCTTTGCAAGAATGTTTTTGCAAGAACCGGAATCGATTATATAATTTACCTCATTAATACGATCATAAACCTGGTAAGAGAATAAATCGTCGATTTTACAGACTTGCTCGTTCACCGCCACATCGGCTGCAACTTGTTTACTGTCACCACAGCTATCGTTAACAGCACTTTGGATGGGGTTTAACAAGCTATCTGTTTTATCGACTTCACCGACCCTTACCTGGTTCATAACTATATGATGAGGTAAATTTAATGTGAAAAATATATACCCTGCATGCAGAGGGCTCCTAGTTGTTACAATATTGGACTCATTTAGCTTACCATAACACTTCAAGACAGAAGAATCATTTATGACAATATTTTTATTGATTACAACGTTTTCAGAATTTGCACTACTACTACCATTGGGTCTCTCATTGTCTATATTAATATGGGGCGCATGCTCCCCCCTTACAGATAATGACGGTAGTTCATACACAATTTTATCATTTATTTTATCACAATTCACTTGAGTACTGTCATTTTGCACATTATTTAAATTTTCAGAAATTTCGATACAAGCGGTTGGTTCGAGGCTCTGAGGAGCCCTGTCTTTTTTATCAGTAAGACTGGATTTGCTCTTTCTTTCAATTGTATGGTCACTATTTTCATTGTTTTGAAGAATATTGTGATTATTATTATTATTATTATTATTATTATTATTATTATTATTATTATTATTATTATTATTATTATTATTATTATTATTATTATTATTATTATTATTATTATTATTATTATTATTATTATTGGTAGTAGTAGTAATAATAAGTGCAGTCTTTGTAGTAGTATTATTTTGACTACTGTTTTTATTTGTATTTATAAAGTTTTTATTTTCTATATAATTTTCACCATTTATATTGGCACTTTGATTTATTATGTTTATTTCAGTGTTTTTATTTTCAACTTGGCGTGTATTGTTGATGATTTTTATTTGAGGATGAAAGGAAACTTTTTTCTTTAGAACTAAATTTCCCCGACTGCTATATTGAGGTTGTGTGGTGAGCAATCGGGATTCTAGTTTTCCGCATTTTGTGAGGTGGCTCTGTTACCATTATTATGGAGTAATGGGTATAGAGGGCACTCCGCCCCTTCACATCGGTAAGCAAGATATAAGTATCTGGAATGGTAATAACATAGATTGCTTGCAGCATTGATGAAAGTGGTGGTATACCCATTATTGTCAGCTGATGGTAACAGAGCCACCTCACAAAATGCGGAAAACTAGAATCCCGATTGCTCACCACACAACCTCAATATAGCAGTCGGGGAAATTAGTTCTAAAGAAAAAAGTTTCCTTTCATCCTCAAATAAAAATCATCAACAATACACGCCAAGTTGAAAATAAAAACACTGAAATAAACATAATAAATCAAAGTGCCAATATAAATGGTGAAAATTATATAGAAAATAAAAACTTTATAAATACAAATAAAAACAGTAGTCAAAATAATACTACTACAAAGACTGCACTTATTATTACTACTACTAGATAATAATAATAATAATAATAATAATAATAATAATAATAATAATAATAATAATAATAATAATAATAATAATAATAATAATAATAATAATAATAATAATAATAATAATAATAATAATAATAATCACAATATTCTTCAAAACAATGAAAATAGTGACCATACAATTGAAAGAAAGAGCAAATCCAGTCTTACTGATAAAAAAGACAGGGCTCCTCAGAGCCTCGAACCAACCGCTTGTATCGAAATTTCTGAAAATTTAAATAATGTGCAAAATGACAGTACTCAAGTGAATTGTGATAAAATAAATGATAAAATTGTGTATGAACTACCGTCATTATCTGTAAGGGGGGAGCATGCGCCCCATATTAATATAGACAATGAGAGACCCACTGGTAGTAGTAGTGCAAATTCTGAAAACGTTTTAATCAATAAAAATATTGTCATAAATGATTCTTCTGTCTTAAAATGTTATGGTAAGCTAAATGAGTCCAATATTGTAACAACTAGGAGCCCTCTGCATGCAGGGTATATATTTTTCACATTAAATTTACCTCATCATATAGTTATGAACCAGGTAAGGGTCGGTGAAGTCGATAAAACAGATAGCTTGTTAAACCCCATCCAAAGTGCTGTTAACGATAGCTGTGGTGACAGTAAACAAGTTGCAGCCGATGTGGCGGTGAACGAGCAAGTCGGTAAAATCGACGACTTAATCTCTTACCAGGTTTATGATTGTATTAATGGAGTAAATTACTTAATCGATACCGGTTCTTGCAAAAACATTCTTGCAAAGGGGGTTCGTGCTGATCACAGCCCGCCTGTTGGATTTCTGTATGCGGCAAATAATTCTAAAATAGCCATTTATGATGTAAAAACCATTGAAATAGACTTAGGTCTTGGTAGGAAGTATGTAGAGACATTTTATGTAACTAGTATCACTATGAACATTATAGGTTTATCATTTTTAAAGAATTTTCAAATGGGTATCGATTTTACAAACGATTTATTGATTGATTCTGTAACAAATAATAGTATTAAATTAAAGAAAATTTACAATTCTAATATTAATTATGCGCATGAAACTCTTTCTTCTTCTCTAGCATTTACTCCTCATCCTAATATTTTGCACGTGTCTTCTAGTCCTACATCTTTTAATGAAATTTTATCGCGATATAAAGGTTTATTTTTGAACCCATATCTGCCGGAAAATCATCATATAAAAATAAAACAGATGCAAATATGGGATGAGATTTTTGAGAAATATAAAAATAATAAAAATCAAAGAATGAGCACAGCGTTGATAGATGGGGGTGGTCAAGTAACTACTGACGAAGAAACCGCCTTCATCCCGGAAAAGGTATTAATCGAACTAGCAAATACCTACCCTTATAAAGTGAATGTTAGGGGACCTCCCATCTCTCTCAGACCTAGGAAAATTCCCCACAAACTTTACTCACAAACCAGGGCAGAATTTGACAATCTTGTGGCCACAGGAGTGCTAAAACGATCCAACTCCCCATGATCCTTCCCCGTCAGCGTTCTAGAAAAGACTGGAGGGCGCGTGAGACTTATATCTGACTTCAAAGAACTTAATAAGAGGGTGGAGGTCGCAACATATGGCTTACCACACCTGACAGATGCAATGTTTACTCTGAAAGGAAGTTACCTCTTCAGTAAGCTGGACCTAACTCAATCGTACTACTCCATACCACTCCATACAGATTGCATAAAATACTTCACAATAACATCAAACTTGGGTTCTTTTTCGTATCAGTGTTTGCCCATGGGTTATGTCTCCTCTCCGTTTATCTTTCAGGCCTTCATTGATACCCTCTTGCAGGGGATACCAAACGTTCACGCATACATGGATGATGTCCTCATACACTCAAAAACGGAAGAAGAACACCTGATCCTCCTTGAAAGGGTGCTGAAAAGATTACAATACTTCCACATCAGTATTAACTTAAGTAAATGTCAGATAGCAAAAAGTGAAATTGACTACCTCGGCTATACAATAGATAAGGTGGGGATTAGGCCGAATGAGGATAAAATCAAGGAGATAATAGACACACCAAAACCCAAAACTATAAAGGAATTAAGAAGTTATCTCGGGAAGATAGGGTTCTACCGTTCTACTGTAGTGATGTTCTCAAATGTTACTGCTCCACTCTATCACTATTTAAAGGGAAAGCCATATGGGAACCGAAAAATCACATGGGACCCTTCAGGAGAAAAAGCTTTTAAAGACAGTAAAGAAGCCGTCAGAAACGCAAATATATTAACCTATCCCAGCCACTCCAGCCCTTTCGACATCATCATACACTCCACCAATACAGCCGCCGCAGCAGTTATATTATCCACACCTGAAGAAGGAGGAGCTCCGATAGCCTTCTACAGTATCATTTTATCAGCCACGGAACAGACATATGATGGTGTTGGAAAATTGTTAGTGCTTTTAACGAAACTCCTGAAAAAATATGGATACTTATTGTCTAACAGACCAATAAAAATATTAACTCAATCTCGTGAAATCATTAACAGATGCAACAAAAGTAATGATGATAAGAATTACAACTTACGAGAGATTAGAAGTTTGAACCTCTTGTCGGCGTATCACATCTCTTGGGAGTTAATCACGAAGAAGAATAATCCATTAAGTGAATATTTAATAATCAACCGCATTGATAATGTCGACGAAAACCCCATCAATGCAACAGAATATTGCAAAGTATTGAAAAAGAGGGAGGAGCTAACGGAGCCACGCCTCCCAAGCCCGGTGATTGGCTCAACCACAACCGAGTACACCAATCAGGCCGAGGCAGAAACAATAACAAAGAATCAGGTGATAAGACCTTTAAATACTCCTGATTACTATGAGACACCTGGTTTAAGGAGAAATTACACTGAAGCCACCAGGAATGTGGCACGTGACCAGATCGTAAATAGCGAAGAAGGAAAAAAGGTATGGGCTTTAAATGACCATACCGTACATTCCGAGCATATCTCCCATGGGAAAATGCCAGACGTAGCATCGAGTGGGTTAAGCATAGAAGAAAGAAGAGAATTGGAGAAAAAGAAATTAGATAAATTTAACAATGAAGTAAAAGAATTAAAAGTAGATGAATTAAAAGATATTTTACCATTAAATACACAAATAAATCTCATTAGAGATTGCAATGATGCTCATATAGAACTAATTAAACGATTCAGGAAAGAAATTAACTATTTAGAGATAAGTAAAGACCAAAAAGATGATCCATTTATAAAATCGCTATTAGAAGGTAACCTTAAGAGTTCATTGATCATTAAAAAACATGAATTTTGGTTCAAAAAACAAAAGATACATTTATATGTTGACATATCATTAAATTATGCTCGTGTTATCATTCCTAGCACACAAGTCGCCACCCTCATCAGGATGACTCACTTACAGGGACACCTCGGGATTAATCGATGTCTCACTGTCTTAAAAGCCGATTTCGTATTTGAGAAGATGCATCGGACAGTTAAGGAGATGATAAGGTCCTGTGCTCAATGTCAGCTGTCTAAAATTGGCAAGGGAATCAATCCCATTTTAGGAAAATACAGGGAAGTTTCCTATAAGTTTGAAGTAATCCATGTCGATATTTTAAAGCTCCCTACCTGTCGGGGCTACAAGTATCTCCTAACCCTTATAGATCGTTACTCTCACTATGTGTGGGCTTTCCCACTTAAGGACGCCTCAAAGGAGACAATTGTTCAGACTTTGATAAACCAGCTAATTCCCCACTGTGGAATTCCCAGCCGAATTGTTTCAGATAACGGCGCCAACTTTACGTCACATTTATTTGAGAGTGTGTGTAAGCTGTTGGGGATCGTCCACTCCACAACCAGTACATATAATTGTCAAAGCAATGGAAAGATAGAAATGGTCAATAAAATGATCGTAAACAGTCTACGAACGATGTTAGCGGAGCCAACCATGAGAAACACAAGACTGGTTAGACGTCCTACCGTTCGTCTTATTCGCCCTGAGGCTCGCCCCCATCTCTGAGGGGGGTATCACACCCAGTAAGCTAGTCTATGGGCAAAACATCAACATACCTGACGGTCTTATCAGCACAACTGCCTCCAGTGGACCAAAATCATACGATACTTACATTGAAAGGCTAACAGAACTGATGGCAAAACCATTAGCCCAAAAAACTAATTTACGAAATCGAAACATATTTTTGCCAAAGAATTTGAAAGAAGCTCGATTTCTACTTGTGAAGAATCAACAATACAATGTCGGAAAGCTCTCAGCAAAGTATCACGGCCCCTATCGTGTGGTCAAAATTACCAACAGCAATGCTCATATAATAAAGGACAATAAAGTCGTAGTAGAAAGTCTAAGAAATGTTAAAATCTTTTACGAGCCAGTAATCAACCCTCCAGTCCGAAAGAAAAACTCGGAATGAGAAGATAGAGGAAGGAAATGAGGAACAAATGTGAGTATCTCTTGAGAAAAATAAGAGTTAAAGACGATGATATGGAAATTAATACGAGTACAAAATAATTGGTAATATGTATTATTATTCATATATTGTAGTTCTTTCCTCCTTCTCCAAGTAGTTATTCCACTATTCCTTCTATTCCACTTTACTATATATTTCATGTAATACAATTTAAAGGAGTGTTCATAGGAACCTTTGAATATAATCAAAATCTCAAGCCTCACTTCAGATTTTGAATCAAATGCTCCTGTCAACAACCAGAGGTCACCACAAACCATGGGCTAAAAATCCCATGATTAGAGCAATTATGTAAGTCATTAAGCATGCATGACACAACAGGTGACACAGCCTTGTGAGAGA
>JABUQX010040456.1:70000-72500 GCA_015478945.1 Trachelipus rathkii
GATTTTTATATACATTATATTACAAGTAAGCAGATAAATGTGCGTCGTGCTCAATAAAAATGGGGTAATGACACAATTTAATTTGTATACGGATGAGGTTATGAAAGAATTAAAGGTGGGGTGGCAGGGGAAGGTGTTAGAATGATGGAGAATGGAAGAGAGTGGAGGGTACCCTGCTTATTATATGAGGATGAATTGTTTTTTTTTGATGGTGAATCTGAAGAGAGTTTTAGAGGATTGGTAGAGGGGTTTGGCAGTGTATGTAAAAGGAGGCGCTTGAAAGTAAACGTAGATAATCGGTTCATTTACTTTCAAACGCCTCCTTTTACACACTCTGCCAAACCCCTCTACCAATCCTCTCAAACTCTCTACAGATTCACCATCACAAAAAAAAACAATTATCAGTTTAATGAGTTAGGAGAGTCCGTCGTGTGAAGTTATGCTAGATGGTGAGCAATTGGAATAAGTCTCTAAGTTTAAGTATTTAGGATATATATGTTGGATGAAAATGGAATGTAGAGAATGTAGTATTAAAGTTGTTGTATTAATGTAGTATTAAAGTTGTGAATGGTAAGAAGGTGTCTGGTGCAGTTAAATTCTTGGTGGATATGAAGGGACTAAGTCTTGAGTGCGCTAAGATTTTGCATGAGGGTATGTTGTTAACTGTGTTAATGTAGAGTAGGAAAACTATGGTCTGGAATAAGAGGTATATATATCTAAGGTACAAACTGCTCAGATGAACAATCTTAGGGGCGTGTTAGGTGTGAAAAGAATTGATCAAATTAGAAATGAACGCATTAGGGAGTTGTGTGGTGTGAAGATAGGAGTAAATGAGAGAATAAACGAGAGTAGGGATGATAATCATTTGGTTAACGGATGTATAGTGGTGAGTGTGCTGTGAATCGACCGGCTTGGAGACCGAAGAAAAAGTGGATTGAGTCAGTAAAGGAATGCCTGAAGGAGAGGGATGTTAGTTTAGCAGAGGCGAGAAGAAAGGTTCATAACAGGAGTGAATGGCGGAGTTTTGTGAGGGTATATGGTTGTGGGATTTGGCCTGTGCATTAACTCCCCATTGACGAGTTAACACAGTGAGGGTCCGTCGCGGTCCCGTGAAACCTCAAGGTGGAGTTTTCTGACTGCGACGAGTTCTCACTTGGGGGTATGTTCTTCTACTACTTTTCTGTTCCGGTATATGTCGCCCCCAATCTGAGGATAGGAGGAAGATAATAATAATAATAATAATAATAATAATAATAATAATAATAATAATAATAATAATAATAATAATAATAATAATAATAATAATAATAATAATAATAATAATAATAATAATAATAATAATAATAATAATAATCATAATAAATTTTCTCCGCTACTTCTAAACAATAATCTGGCTTCTCTACATCATTCATTATACAATAGGCTCTCCTTAGAAGTAAAAACTATTTTGGGCTTTCTTGCTTTCTTTTTTAGCTCTCCTGGAGTTTTCAGTCGTTTTCAACCTGTTTTCAATCCATTCACTTGCTCTCACCCACTCGAATATATATATATATATATATATATATATATATATATATATATATATATATATATATATATATATATATATATATATATATATATATATATATATATATATATATATATATATATATATATATATATATATATATATATATATACTGGGTGATTCAAAACCTCTGCGACAAACTCGGAGGGCTGATAGAGCAAACGATAAGGAACATTTATTGTTAAATAAGCTATGTTGTATGACGCTTCGTTTCAAAGTTACGGATGATGTAAGATAAATAAACCACGTGATGTTGTTTGACGCGTCGTTATTTCGTAACCGGAGATTTTGGGTATTCTAATGTTATGTATGTGTGCGTGCGCACATCTGTGTACTCCGAGGGTTGATGAAGGTAACAATAAGGGATATTTTGTTAAACAACGTATGTGTTTTTGACGCGAGTTGTAAGCAAACAATGGTAGCTTGTTATGAAATCATTTTATTGAGGAAAATTACAGGAGGTGTTCAAAGTGTCTGCCCTGTACCTGATTACATTCGTTACATCGCCGTGCCATTGCCTGTCGGACTCTACCGAACATGCCCTCAATGTGTCTGATTTGATCAAACGTAGTGAATATTCGCTGAATCAGTTCCTCTCTTGTTTGACTGGGTTAATGTACACAACACTCTTCACATGCCCCCAAATAAAATATTCTAGGATCGTGAGGTCGGGCGATCTTGCAGGCCACAGCAACAGGTCCCCCTCTCCATATCCATTTGTCAGTGTAGACTCTGTTCAGATGCGCCCTTACTAGGTGGCTGAAGTGCGCTGGAGCGCCATCATGTTTTAACCACATGTCTTTGCGGGTCGCAAGGTGTATGTCGTCCATGAGCTGCGGAAGCGTGTTCTGGAGTAGTTGCAGGTACGCAGGTCCATCCAAACGGTGTGGAATGATAACAGGTCCTACGGTAAATTTCGACTAGTGAAAT
>JABUQX010040456.1:92500-107500 GCA_015478945.1 Trachelipus rathkii
CTTTAAGTAATATAAATGATTAGAGAGTTCTTAATTAATGTGTTTTACTTTCAAAATTTTACGTGTTACGAAACTAAAAATAAATGCCTACTACTACTTTTAGTTAAAAAGGGGTGAGGGGGTAAAAATTTGAAAGAAAAATAAAGCAAAAAAATATTATTTTTTTAAAATAAAATAATTTAAAACAAATTGTTATTTTTTAAATTTAAAAAAATAATAGTTTTTAAAAAAAAAAAACAATGCTCTATTAATAATTTATTATCTTTCTACGTGGAAATCCTTTCCGCACCGCACCGCATCAGCAACCGCACGGCACCCTAACCGGATTCTAGGCAGGAAGTGTTCACTTTTATATTTAATTATATTTCCTTTTATACTCTAATATTTATTATTTTTTATTTTATTGGTAATTTTTATTAATAATTTGTGTTTTATTGAGCCTAAAGCAGTAAAACAATAACTCAAACCACTCACCCACACCCCTCTTTGATCCATTGATCTATTGATTTAAGTCATATTTTTACTTCATTTTTTTTTGTATTTTAAACGCAAAAATGAGTTCCTTTTGTTAAATATAATAATATATTGGAAAGGTTTATTAAAAATTTGTGTTTTATTGACTCTAAAGCAGTAACGCAAACCATCCATACACGCCCTACTTCCCACCTCCGTGATCTATTGATATATTGTTTTAAGTGATATTTAGACTTTTTTTTTATTTTTATTTTTTTTTGTATTAAAATTTCACAATTTGTATAATCGGCATAAAAATAAAATCTTTGTACAAGGAAACTAAGAAAGTTCTTATATAATTACATAAATGAACATTTAAATTTAACGAAATATACTCACATCATTTAATCACTGCTTCACCTTATGTTTCAACAAATTGACATATATTTACGAAGAGATTATATAACCCGACAACTTACAAAACATTACGCAAATGTAAGATCTAATACTTTGAAAAAATAACAATACCCAGCAAGAAAAACTTTTATACTTATCACATTTTTACTCCGTTCACTTTCATAACATGACGCTATACCTTTCATTCTTGTTCGATATGTATACATAAAGCTTTAAAATATTTCATCCAAGCTAACTTGGTACTTTTATAATCGAGAGATTCAAACAGTACACATGTCTCCACCCGTAAGACATGCAAACAAACATATGTAAACAGTACCGCATGCTACTATATGTAGGTGATGTCATACATTGTACACCGTTTTCTATGCGTTGAGTGTTAACTTTTGTTTTAATATATTTTCTTTTAGCCCTAACAATTATATTTAAATTTCTTCTCTCAAATTTAGTTATATCCGTTTTCTTTTTGAAAGTGTCAATTTTAATATATTTTTTATTTATATCTCGTTTTCTATTTGTAAATTTTAACTTTATTATATTTTTATTTTCTTTATAAAAACCTACATTTAAATTTTGTTTGTCAAAGTTATTATTATGTCTTATTACATTTATCAATTTTGTTTTAATTTTTATAATTTTTAAGTTTTATTTAGTTTTTTTTAAAAGTATTTTATATTTTATTAAAAATGTTATGATTTTTAATATTTATCTGTTTTTGTTAACATTTTTGTTTATAACGTAAAAAATATTAATTCTACTGCCCCTGAAATAGTAAAGAAAATGATATAAAAATTTTATTAAAGCGCTAATAATAGGTTAGAACTTTGTTCATGTTAACATTTATTCGTAGTTCAGCAGGATAGATCTGTTAGTTTATATTAGTTTTGTTAGGAAATGTTAGGTTTTGTTAGATATTACTATGTAAGCGCTAATGATATGATAAAAAAGTAGGGCTAGGTTAAGTTTTGTTGGGTAATGTTAGATTAGGTACCTTTGTTAGGTTGAGAACTTTGATAATGTTAGCAATTATTCATAGTTCAAAATGTAAATGTCTCGTGCTATGTTCACTTTTATTAGGTAGTAATTTAGTAAGGTAAACATGCTAGGTTATTTTATTAGGGCAGTGTGTGTTAACGGTATTGATATGAATGGAATTTGGGAAAATGTTGGTAGTTATTCAGAATTTAAGTGTGTTAGGGTGAGCATATTAGTTAAATTAATTTGCTATGTTAGACCATGTTAGAATATGATTAATAAGGTTAGTAACTTACTATGATAGGTAAAATGCTTTGCTAATGTCTGCATTTATTCATAGTTCAATATGTTAAATAGTTTAGGTCATGATAAATTCGCAAGGTTTGTTAGATATTTCTATGTTAATACCTATTGATATAATAGTAAAGCATGGCATAATTAAGTTTTATTGGGTAATGTTATGTTAGTTACCATCGATAGATAGGATACATTGCTAATGTTAGAGTTTATTCGTAGGTACGTAAGTTAGATATGTTGGTATATTAAATTGTTAGGTTTTGTTAGATGTTAGTATGTTAACAACTATTGATATGATTGAAAAATATGGTAAGGTCAAGTCTTGTTTGGGTAATGTTAGGATAGTTGCCATTGATAGGTAGGGTTCTTTGTTAATGACAACATTTATTCATAGTTTAGTAGGTTAGATATGCTAGGTAATGCTCAGTTTTGATAGGTTATGATGATTTAAAGTATACATGTTAAGTTATTTTGTTAGGTTAAGGCGTGTATTTTAGGTTAACAGTATTGATATGTTGGGAACTTGAGAAACGTTGACATTTATTCATAGTTCTGTATATTAGATATGTTAGGTTATGTTATGTTTTGAAGGTTTATGTTTAGTTTTGTTATGTTGACAGCTATTAATATATTAGAAAAAGTGAGGGTATGATAGCTTGTTAGGGAATACAGGACACCTTTGAATGGATATGCTAAAGGTAGGTTAAAGATGTCAGTTAGACAGAAATTGATTGTTAGGTATGACTAAATGATATGTTAAATATGATATATGCTAAAAATGTTGAATATGATATGTTACATATGTCAGATTCAAATGACTAAAAGCAATAGATCAATAGATCACAGAGGGGTGGGAGGGTGTGTGCAGGTGATTTGCGTTACTGCTTTACTGCTTTAGGGTCAATAAAACATAAATTTTTAATAAACTTTTCCATTTTACTATAATATTTTTATACAAAGAACTTATTTTTATGTTATATTTATACAACATGTGAGATTAAAATGCAAAAATGAAGTCAAAATATTACTAAGATTTATAGATCACGGTGGGGAGGGAGGGGAGGGGTGGGGGTTTTGCTTTACTGCTTTAGGGTTAGTAAAATTAATATTTTTAACGTTATAAACAAAAAAGTTAACAAAAATAGAATATAAATATTAAAAAGAATAAAAAATTTAATAAAATAAAAAATATTTAAAGAACTTAAAAATAATA
Organism: Trachelipus rathkii; assembly: GCA_015478945.1. NCBI lineage: Eukaryota > Metazoa > Arthropoda > Malacostraca > Isopoda > Trachelipodidae > Trachelipus > Trachelipus rathkii. The sequence continues at coordinate 95,856 of JABUQX010040456.1, forward strand.
AATGTAAATAAAAGAAAATAATAAAAAATATAACTAATAAAATATAAAAGTAAATTTCTTAAAAGAATAAAAATAATAAAGTTAACGCTTACAAATAGAAAACGAGATATAAATAAAAATATGTTAACTCTTTCAAAAAGAAAACGAATATAACTATTAAATATGTGAAAATAATTCAAAATCAAATGTTACAGCTTAAAGAAAATATATTTAAACATAAAAGTTAACACTCAAAGCATAGAAAACGGTATACAATATATGACACCACGCACATGATACAGCAGTATCAAATGCCTTACATGTGTTTGTTTGATGTCTTATATGGGAACATGTGTACTGTATGAATCTCTCGAATATAAAAGTAATAAGTCACCTTTGATCAAATGTTTTAAAGCTTTTGATAGATATGAATGTTAAGTTTTTGTTAAGTATCGGTATGTTAACATAGTTATGTATACATATCGAACAAGAATGAAAGGTATAGCGTCATGTTACGAAAGTGGACAGAGTTTAAAATGTCTAAAAGTATTTCTTGCTGGGTATTCTTATGTTCTCAAAGTATTAGATCTTACTTTTGTATTAGTTTTGTAAGGTATATTAAAGTTGTCAGGTTATCAAAATCTCTTCGTAAATATATGTCAGTGTGTAGAAACATAAAGTGAAACAATGATTAAATGTTGTGAGCGTATTTCATGTTAAATTAAAATGTCAAATTTATGTAATAATATAAGAATTTTTTCAGTTTCCTTGTACAAAGATATTATTTTTATGTTGTTTATACAAATTGTGAATGGGGATTGATAGTGTGTTAGGAAAAACAGGACACCTTTGAATGGATAAGTTAAAGGTATGCTAAGGATGCTATTTAGACAAAAATTGATAGTTAGGTAATTTTGGGTAGGATAAGTTTTTGTCATGTAATGTTAAATTCTTTTGATAGGATGGGATGTTACTGAAAAAGTTTTAATGAAACTTAATTGGTTGATGATCATAGTTCAGTATGCAAGTCACAATATGACTTAGAGCAATAAATCACATATGGGGTGGGTGAGTGGTATGCGTTACTGCTTTACTGCTTTAGGGTCAATAAAACAAATTTTTAATAAATTTTCCACTTTACTATTATATTTTTATACAAAGCACTTATTTTTATGCTATATTTAAATAATTTGTGAGTTTAAAATACGATAATAAAGTCAAATATTACTTAAAGCAATAAATCAATAGATCACGGTGTGGTGGGAGGGGTAGGTGGGGGGTTTTTCGTTACTGCTTTACTGCTCTAGAGTAATAAAATTAATATTTTTACGTTATAAACAAAACGTTAACAAAAATAGAAAATGAATATTAAAAAATAATAACATTTTTAATGAAATATAAAATATTTAAAAAATAAAAATAAAGCTTAAAAATTATAAAAACTTGAAACAAAATGAATAAATGTAATAAGACTTATAAAATAATAAAACTTTAATAAATAAAATATAAAAGTAAATTTCTTTAAAGAAAATAAAAATATAAAGTTAATGTTTACAAATAGAAACGAGATATAAATAAAAATATATTAAAGTTAACACTTTCAAAAAGAAAACATATATAACTATTAAATGAGAGAAAAGAAATTTAAATATAAATGTTAGAGCTAAAAGAAAATATATTAAAACATAAAAGTTAACACTCAACGCATAGAAAACGGTGTACAATGTATGACGTCACGTACATATAGCAGCATGCGGTACTGTTTACATGTGTTTGTTTGCTATGTCTTACGGGTGGGGACATGTGTACTGATTTAATCTCTCGATTATAAAAGTACCAAGTCACCTTAGATGAAATATTTTAAAGTTTTTGATAGATTTGGTTGTTAGTTAAGTTTTTGTTAAGTAACGGTATGTGAACATAGTTATGTATTCATATCAAACAAGAATGAAAGGTATAGCGTCATGTTACGAAAGTGAACAGTTAAAAATGTGATAAGTATAAAAGTATTTCTTGCTGGGTATTGTTATTTTCTCAAAGTATTAGATCTTACTTTTGCGTAATGTTTTGAAAGGTATATTAAAGTTGTCGGGCTATAAAATCTCTTCGTAAATAGATGTCAGTGTGTAGGAACAATTTGAATCAGTAATTAAATGTTGTGGGTGTATTTCATGTTAAATTTAAATGTCCATTTATGTAATAATATAAGAACTTTTTCGTTTGCCTTGTACAAAGATCATGTTTTTATGCTGATCATACAAATTGCTATTTATAATACCCCTCCCCCCAAAAAAAAAAAAATAATAATGCCTAAATATCACTTAAAACAATATATCAGTAGGTCACGGAGGTTTAAAGAGGGGTATGGGTGGATAGTGTGCCTTACTGCTTTACTGCTTTAGAATCAATAAAACAAATTTTTAATAAACTTTTCCAATTACTATATTTTATAGAAGGAACTTATTTTTATGTTTAGAGTAAAAAAAATTGTCCAAATTGACTTTAAGCAATAGGTCAATAGATCACGATAGAGGGGTGGGAGGCGTGTGGGTGGGTGGTTTGTGTTATTGCTTTACTGCTTTATGGTCATTAAAACAAAAAATTTCAATAAACATTTCCACTTTACTATAATATTTCCATTCAAAAGAACTTATTTTTATGTTTATAATACACAAAATGATGACCAAATATGACTTTAAGCAATAGACCAACGAATCACAGAGGGGTGGGAAGGGTGTGGGTGAGTGGTTTGCGTTATTGCTTTACTGCTTTACTGCTTTTGGGTCAAAAAAAGGACAAATTTTTTTAAAAAAAATTCCACTTTACTATAATATTTCCATACAAAAGTACTTATTTTTATGTTTATAATACAAAGAATGATGACCAAATATAACTTAAAGGAATAGATCAATTGATCAATTAGGGATGGGAGGAGTGTGGATGAGTGGTTTACGTTACTGTTTTACTGCTTTACTGCTTTAGGGTCAATAAAACAAATTTTTAATAAAAAATTACCAATAAAAGGAAAAAGTAATAAATCTTAGATTATAAAAGACAATATAATTATAAATAAAAGTGAACACTTCCTGCTCCTACTCAGGTTGAGGTGCTGTGTGGTTGCTGATGCGGTGCGGTGTGTTGCGTTGCGGTGCGGTGAGGAGAGATTTCCACGTAGAAAGATAATTAATCATTAATAAAACATTGTTTTTTTTTTAAAAAAATATATATATATATATATATATATATATATATATATATATATATATATATATATATATATATATATATATATATATATATATACATATATATATATACATATATATATATATATATATATATATATTATATATATATATAAAGAAGATATAAAGTATATATATATATATATATATATATATATTTTTTTTTATATATATATATATATATATATATATATATATATATATATATATATAAACAATAGGTTTTAACTTATTTAAAAAAAATTATAATTTTTTAGCTTCTTTTTTCCTTTTTTAAATTTTGTTTTATTTAACCCCCTCACCCCCTCACACACACTTCAATAAACTGAAGCGGACAAACTTAGGATTCCAAGGCTCTTTGGTCATTGTATTGCTATTGTTTTAAGTAATTCCTGAAACTTTTTATACTTTATTACTTTAATCAAACACAGTCTGCTTGTGTATTTAAAAGGACTAAAAGGCACACTGTGTATTTTTTTTCTTCAACTACAATACAAGAAATTTTGAATTCGTTCGCCATCAGACCTTTGTCCGCTACAAATGCCAAAACAAAAAATAAAAAATAGTGCCATTTAGTGCCATTCTTTCGTGATGCTTACAAATTTGTGTCAATTGATGTTCGATTTTTTTTGGCGAACAAAATAAACAGTTCATGAGGAATTTCTCTGGTTGTGAAATTGGCTGCAATAACGCAAAATCTAGAGTTCCTACAATAAATAACTTTCAACAGAATGAAGATTTCGATGCAGATGCATGTGTTGGACATGGCAACAATGGTTGTTCAACTATGGCAGTGAAAAACGTTGGCATTCAAATTTGTGAGAGAAGTATGAGAAAGCGCTATTAGTTAACTTTACAAGTCACAAACTGAACCTTGTTCTGAACGATTTTAATCGTGTCTCAGAAATACGTAAAATAATTTCCACAGCAATGGATATAATCAACTTATTTCGTGAATCTGTTCTTCGAAGAAGTATACCTGAAACATTTCAGTGTTCTGTGAGACATGTTAGGTTTCATAAATACTGAAGCATTCCCATATTGCAGGAAATCTATGTTAGTATCTTCCAAGAGCTATCAGAAGACGGTGACAATGCAACGAGAAATGTTGTCTTTAAGATACACTGTGCAGCGGCAAATTCTCGGTTCATTATCTGAAATAGTCTTATAGGTAATCTCAGGCATTTAGAAAGCATAGGTATGTTATGGTGCTTAAATCACATTAAAAGTGAAAGGTCGCCATGATACTGCGAACACTGTAAGGCAATATTTATTTGATGCTGCCCACAAAACTGCTAATAGCATTGGAGTACACTTACAGATTCAAAGAATCGTAGGACAACGAACACGCCAGTTTCAGAGAGGGAATTCTGGAAAACAATTTTATTTTCAAAATTTTGCTTGTTAAGAAACTAAAAATGAATATTTAGTGCTACTTTTAACAACAACTACTATTTTTTTATGAAAATTTTTCAGTCTTTTCACTGATGTCCCTACACCTTTTTATAATGTTGGACACAACGTTGGAAAATTTTAGAAACAAAGAAAACTAAAAGAAGGGAAACTAGCAGAGGTGGTAAAGGACAGACTTCCCAGCTAGGAACCATACTCTGTACATTTCTCGGACTCAACTGTGCACAACGGTCACCACAGAGAGACCATTTACTACATTGCGAAGATTAAAATTCCGCCTGATATCAACCATGTGCGAAAGCCGTCTCAGTGGGATGCATGCTAAATGTACACAGAATAATGGTTTTGAAGAATAGGAAAAAGCTCTAAGAAGTGCTTGGAAGATTCATGAAGATCCACGAAAACTGTTTTTTTGCATAATTCTTCATTATATATACAGGGTGTCCCTTTAATATGTGTACAAAATATGTGGTTAGATCCCTAGTACCCTTACCAGCGATTTATATTAGATAAACATAAATCGTATAGGAGCCATGGGTATCAAATATCATTTCTGGCGGTTGCCAGTGTTTACATAGTGCTGTGGTCGACGTAGATGGCGTAGCGCCCACCTGTCGTTTTTTCAAAGTATGTACCTACTACATGTTGGTTATCTGTAGGTATTATTGTCTGCTACCGTAGGCATCATTATTATCCTATCCCTTGGTGTCATGCTGCTGCTTATATCTAGTAGTAGTAACATCGTTCTTACCGTTTTGTGTATTGATATGATCCCCATTATTAGAAGCTACTATATCAATATTAGCCTATTAGCATGTTTATGATTATTAATAGAGTATTATTCGTGTTAGTATTGTTTGCATGAATATTCTTAATACTATTATTGCTGTTATAACTATTAATATGATTAACATCAGTATTGATTGGTGATATTCCCACACCCGACAGGTTGTATCGATTCCAACGGAGGCAAGGTGTTTCGACGGAGGATCCACGGAAGCGTGCTGTTGACCTCAACGTTATTAGGTGTGCCAACAGGATTCTCTTTATTGGCTCCTCTCTATGGCAGACTATCCCCTCGCCAAGCAGGCGGATATTGTGCTCATGCATGGTCTTGCAAATAGAAACGGTCGCAAGTCTTTGCGATTGTATCGGTCATGGTACCCAGGCAGAAGGCAGCCTAATCACAGGAACTTCTCGATTCGTGGAGAGCAGGACCCTCGTACTAAGAACCTTGGACCGTGGACTCATAGGTTCGCTCGCACTCCGGACGTCGAGGAAAGTTTATTACACGATATTGACGTGATCCCACGTGTGAGTACCCGACAGTTAGCAGCAACGCTTCCAGTTAGTCGCAACACGGCGTTGAGGGTACTACATGGACAGCTTCTCTATCTATTTCATCTCCAGCGCGTTCAGGATTTTACACCCGCCAGTTATGCGCCAAAAGTTGACATTCTGCCGGTAGTTCAAACGCTTCCGAGGATTTTGTCGGCCCCTTTCTGTTTACCAATGAGGCTACTTTTTGGAGGGATGCTATTGCAAATTTCCACAATGATCATCAGTGGGTGGAATTGAATCCACATGGCCCTATCCACAATAGCCATCCGCAGCAGTTCAGGGTCAACATATGGGCAGGTATTTTAGGGGATCGAATCGTCGGACCACATATTTTCCCGACTGACAGATGTGGCCTATCGGGAGTTACTTCAGCATACACTACCCGACCCTTTGGAGGAGGTACCATTGACTGTGCTGTGGCGTATGTGGTATATGCATTATGGTGTCCCAGCAAACTTCTGCCTCCAGGTCTGCCATTTACCACTTAATGACACCTACCACGAGAGATAGATCGGTAAAGGGAGTTCTGTGAACTGGTCCGCACGATCACCCAATCTAAATCCCCTAAACATTTACTTATGGGGCACCTGAAAACATTGGTCTACAAACTCGCGCTCACCTCCGAAGCCATTCTGCAATAAAGGATCGTCCTGATTGTGCTCATATTTTCTACCTTTCCGGTGTCTTTGAATTTGTACTGCAGGGTACTGCAATCCATGACACGCCGTGTCGATGTGTGAATTGCTGCTGGCTGAGGTCACTTCTAACACCTTCTAAGAGTCTCCCCACGTTGCACCCCATACCGCTTACGTATGTGTGTGTGTTCTCCCTTCTGTAATATGTTCGGAAATGCTAGAAATTACTTTCTAAATACCCCGTCGTGTTTAATTTATCACCATCTTCGTTTCTATAATGTACAGGACGCCTAACAAGGACATGCTTGGTCGTAACCATTCGTTGTCTGTACTCCTATACGAAGCCGTTTTCCGTGTATATCTAGTTAATATAAATCGCTCGAAAGGGTGCTAAGGATCTGTAAACAGTAGGTCAGATCGAATAGGAAAATTATCTGAAAAATTTGCTGCTATGCCATTGAAAATTCAAAATTTCAACGACTTTATTTTCGAAAGAAAGCCTCGCCTTAATTTGCCTACGTCGAAATGCAAGCAACATTATGATTGAGGAATAAACAAACAAATATCTCATTTCTTTAAATGGTAGCTTCCTCTTTATGACGTTTTGAAACATATAGTAATTAAGTAATATTAATAAAAATTTGGCATTTCTCCTTCAAAATAAATTTTACCATGATAAATACTAAATATATTTGTGATTTACAGAAATTAACCTTTGTTATATTCGAAGCCATATTATGTTTGTTACTTTATGTCGGAAAATTTTGCCGTGAAATAGTACACTTGCACACATACAAGATGGTCCGAAAATGATAAAACTGGAGTCAGGTACTATAATTATATCTATACTATGATGTCATGACGTAATGATAAAGAGTAGTACCTGTCTGAAAATAAGAGACTATTAAATCTTTTAAACCCGACGACTTATATCTAAGAGATAAGTTGGATCAAATCCATCCCAGATATAAGAAAAGTATTTCATACAAAGGAATAAAGGGTAATTGTGAATTGGGCAAACATTTTTCGAAACCAAAATAGATTTCCCAGCACCTTTGTTGCCCCAATCCGCAATAACAGCCATTATCAAGCAAGGTTTCTAAAGTGATGTGAAGTTAATGTTATGACCAAGAATGTTTTATCATTTAAAAGTGACATAAGAAATGTGGATGTGTTTTTGAGAGAGAGAGAGAGAGAGAGAGAGAGAGAGAGAGAGAGAGAGAGAGAGAGAGAGAGAGAGAGAGAGAGAGAGAGAGAGAGAGAGAGAGAGAGAGAGAGATAGAGAGAGAGAGAGAGAGAAATGAGGTTGTTGAGATTATATGTAGTCAAGTTTCGCAATGTTAAATTATTAATTAAACCTTTCTTAGAGATCCCATTTAGGTCATCAAGACTTGGTGCTTAAGGCAGGTGTCAGCTCAAGTCAAAATACTGCAGATTAAATTGTGTAGAAGACCCGACTTATTAACGTGTGAGTGGACTGGTTCCGAAGATTAGCTGAGAAGATCGTTGATGGAAAGTGGAAAAATGCAAAAGGTTGAACATAACCTTGGGAATACCACAATTAATAAAAGAAGATTAAGAGACAACCTCATCTACGGATGATAAAATGATACTGGGTGAAGGGAAGAAAAAGGTGGTTAAATAAATTGAGGGTGGGGGCAATAACAGCAGCGACTCATAATAGGTTCTACAAATGGCCAGAAATCAATTTAATTGAAAACATTAATTGATCTGAAATATGACAGCATTTTGATAATCTGAAATAGTATTCTACTGAGATTACACGCATTAAATATGTATTTGAAAACTATAATAAAATGTAAATGAGAGATATATGAATTAAATATATTAGCCTTCTTGGAAATATTTAGACGATTGATTAGTGTAAGTACAAGAGCTTGCCTCAAGGCGTTTCCATTTCCAATGTTAATTGCTGATAGCATCTTATGTAACAGTTCGCGATTTCTGGTAAGGTCAAGGAAATCTGAGAGGATCTGAGCGGAGAAACAACAGGATAAATTTTCTTGAATTATCCATTGTACAAATTAATGATAAAAAACGAGTAAAGAGATTATCTTGTGGAATAACAAAAAGAAAAGTAGATTTTACAAAAAAGCAAGAAATACTTTTGCCAGGAAGTCAAAAAGTTTTGTTAGAACTTAAAAGGGTTAAGGTGATTATAAGGCCTTCCATTAATTGTGCAATAATAATAATCCTATAGCATTGAGATAAAAATGTAAATTAGGAAAAGTTATCGGAGAGCGAATCTATTTTTTTCCTATTCTGGAGAAAAACACAGTAAATAAGACCTGCAATTCCGTCGCGGATCATAACTCCCACCTACATTTTTGGAAGAGAATGAAGGATCCTCCTTGCCAATAACCAATGAAGGAATTGTTCCATAGAAAATTATCATAAAAGTGGCGCAGTTAGCATTGAAATCTAGCAGATCCACTCTTTAAGCAGATCAACGTACCAGAAAAGAAGCCGGAGACAAAGAAAAGCTTGCAAGAGCCTTGTTAAAACTAAGATATACAGTATAAAGTTGTGATTAGAACTACAATTTGGAAGAGAAATGGGGTAGTTGTTTCGAATATGGTCGGGATGAAACATAGAAAATGAGTTCAAGGAAAGGATATCATTTCAATCAGTTTTTCTAGGTCGTTAAGAATGAATAATGGAAAAGTCAATGGTTTTATTTTGCTATGTTCTTTTTTTTTATTTCGTTATATATATATATATATATATATATATATATATATATATATATATATATATATATATATATATATATATATATATATATATATATATATATATATATATATATATATATATATATTATATAGCATACATATTTATATATATATATATATATTTATATATATATATATATATATATATATATATATATATAGGGATATTATATATATATATATTTATATATATATATATATATATATATATATATATATATATATATATTTGTGTGTGTGTGTGTGTTATATATATATATATATATATATATATATATATATATATTTTGTGTTTCTTTTTTGTTGTGTGTGAGATCTTATATTTAAATAATAATATCTATAACAACTATTTATAATGATAACATCATAAATAACTAATCTCATCAACATCTTTTTTATCCTAAATTCTATTTGAATGATAGGAAATACAGGGAAAAGATATAGGTAGAGGAAAGTAAAGATATAATAAGCATAAGTTGTTTATATTTCCGCCGGGTCAGTCAAGCCGGGGCCGGGGCCGGGCCGAGGCCGGGGCCGAATGGGGTCAAGTTAGCTAAAATTAGAATATCCGAAAGTCTTAAAACGTAGGATGAAAATTAAATATAATTTCAATTAATTAATAATATAAATTATAAAAGGAATACACTTAATTAATTCAATTAAATAAATATTTTCGAAAGAAATTTTTAGAAAATAATTGATTTTCGAGAAGAATAAGTTATATTAAATATATATATATATATATATATATATATATATATATATATATATATATATATATATATATATATATATATATATATATATATATATATATATATATATATATATATATATATATATATATATATATATATATATATATATATATATAGATATATATAGAGATGGGGAAACGACTTTGTTATATATATATATACTTTAGAGAGGAAGCCCTTGGATTCTTTTTGTGTTATGCTTTACTGTCACTTCATTTTATTACTGAATGTACACAAATTAAAAACATTGTTAAAGACACTTTTTTAATGAAATAAATTTTAAAAGGAAAGCTAATTTTCGTCCTGACACGCGACCTCTTCAGGCTAAGGGACTGATTTCTTCTTGATCTTCATCAGTCGTAAGTGTGTTTCAGTTGGTCTGCCATTTTCTTCAGCGGTGTTGTTGAAATATTTTGATGTTTTAAGATATTCATTTTGTATAAAATCTTACTTAACTTCACCGGGATTCTTCTTGTAGTTGTTACTATTATAAATGCAAAGGATTCCATTTGAAATTTGTTTGTAATATTTGTTATTAATAGTTATGTTGTAATGAGAGATCATCTTCCGTTTCATATGATAAAAACAGCTCACAATCTCTTGGTTGCAATATGAATTTTTTGGCTTTTAATGGCAAATATTAAACAAACTATTACTGAGTATGGGATCCCACTGTCTCCCATACTTAGTAACATATATATGGAACTAATAGAATTTTTTGTCATATTTTACCCTACCCTTTATTACAATAGTTGTGGATTAGATATGTAGATGACATTTTTGTCTCCTCCCACAACATCAACCCTAATGATGTCCTAAACTATATTAACTCTATTCATCCTTCAGTTCAAAATACGATAGAAATGCTCTATTCATCCTATTCTATCCCCTTCCTCGATACTTTTAATCACATGGAACAATTAATTGCAATTTACTATATATAGAAAACCCACATCAAATCTCCAAACTATAGACATTGGCTATCTAATCATTCCTTAAACACAAAATTTAGCTTGCTGTCATCTCATTTCTCGGTGCTTGTATAATGCCTCTCCCCCTTCTATAGCACAAGAAACTAAATACATCCACAATACTCAAATCGCTTTACTATCCTGAGTTTTTCATCACAAAGATTTAACAAAAGCAAAAAAGAGGTACTATAGCACCTTTTCCTCCCGAAAATAGCAACACCTCCTTTTTTACCAACACAAAATCAAAATTACTGTTAAAACAAATATTACTAAAATATATTACCCTCATTCCATCAAATAACATCTTAAAAAACATTCTCAAACCCCCAAAACGAAAAAGAAAATCTCCCCAAAGCTGTATATATATTTCACATCCCCTGCAATACTTGGGTAATAAAATACAGATACAAGTGTTATTGCTTGTTCTTGGCAAAGAAAAATTTAACATACAGATGACCTGCACAAGGACAGCATAAATTCAGCTAAATTAACAGGCGTAACACAGGCCACTCTATCAATATCAACAATATGAAAGATGATCAGAAAT